>CM071847.1:21512941-21595508 GCA_036507275.1 Sicyos edulis
TGTGTAGCAAGCGCACTTGGTTGGAGTCTTTGGTTTAAAAATGAGTTCGGTTTGGCATCGTTATGTTTTAAGCGAGGAGCAAGGGTTGCCCTTTGCTTGGGTATCGATGTGGAGATGGAACTTTTGGTGTTCCTTTGGTTGATTATATCTACGCGGAAGTTAGTGTTGCCTTTTAGGCTTGCTGTTAGTCTTGGATTTGAAGGAAGGAAGGTTGAGAGTTGTGCACACAAGTGTGTTTAGTGTAATAGTTAGATTACCGGTGGCGAGAGTTCCCGAGAACCATGTAGAGATTTTGCATTGGAGAGCGGTGCTTTCGGTTCTGGAGAAGTTGGACTCGAATTGGATGTTGTAAGGCTTTAGTTGAGGTTGTAAGCGATACACGTGCTCGTAGTTGGGTTGTTGCCTAGGGCAAAGTTTGTTAAGTTGAACCTAAGCTTGGTTGGTGGAACCTCTTGTGTTCATGGTTGGTGTTGAGATGGTATTTGAGCTAATGGTGGATGTAGTGAAGCCAGCGTAGTTCACCTACCCCGTAGTTGCTAAAGAGGTGTTGCTCGGAATCCTCACCCTAGGTGGAAGCTTCATTGTGGCCACGATGCTTTGAGTAGGAGGATGACACATTGCTCGGCGTTACGGTCTTTTTTTGGTTTTGAGAGGTTCGGAGCGGTAGCATGATTGTGATGATGGAAAAAAGAAAAAAAGAAAAAAAAGGGAGTTGTTGTTGGTGCGGTTGGGCTGTTGGGCGTTTGAAAGCGGCAGTGTGTGTCGAGGGTTGCGAAGAACTCTAGTTGTGGAGAGCCTCACGGCTCGATCGCCCCAAGCCCGGTGTGAGTTTGGGTTGGCGGCGGAGTCGGTAGGTTGTAGACCTCGGGTGAGTTGTCAGGCGATTTGGTAGGCCAGCAAGTGGAGTTTGTTTGGAGTAGAGTCCGAGTTAGTTCCTCGGGTGGTGTAGAGATTGGTGCTTGAGTGTTGACCAAGGTGTAGTTTTTGAGTTGCTAGAAGTTAGCCTTGCCTGCGTGGGGCAAGTGGATTTTGCCACGCCGATGTCTTTCTGCTTCCAGAGTTTGAGAGTTGTTTTTTTGGTGTTTGGGGTGAGTCTTCTCGGCTCGTGGTTGGCGGTCCACCTGTGGTGGACCCCTTGTTGTTGCCTCCGGGAGAGTTGGATGTTGTGCTTGAGTTGAGCAAGACAGCGAGCGGTTGTGAAGCTCTCTGTCCTTTTTCGATGTACGCTTGTAAGGACTCGCTTTCTCCTTGGGAGTTATTTTCGAGTTATTCCTTGGTCTTGGAATTGGTGGTAGTGGTGCTAGTAGGAGGAAAAGTTTGTTGGCATTTTGCTGGCCAGGTTGTTTATCTGAGTTAAAAGCGGACTCGTGGTGGTGTTGCGGAAGTTGCAGATGGGGCTGTTCTGCCTCCTGTGAGTGTTTGGCCTAGTTGGTTAAGGTTTGAGAGTGTTGGCTTGGAAAATTCGTTGCACCTTTGTAGTTGAAGGCCCTTTGTCGGGGCTTGTGGATGAGGTTTGCACCTTCTGGGTGGATTAGGTCTGGACTTATTGAGGATCATGCTGGCTAGTGTAGCTTGCACTACGCCAGCCACAGCATGGTATTCTTGTTCTTGGTAGTTGGTGTTGACCCGGGTAGTGGAGATTCCGTTTATGAAGTTCTCGTTTGGGAAGGTGCATTAAGCCTAAAGCTTGAGGGTTAAGCTGTATGTGTTATCGCTTTGGACTTGTGAGATGTGTTTCATATTTGAGGCGAGCTTTGTTCCGTTGTTTGCATGGAGGCAAGTTTAGTGGATGGAGCCCTTCCTGGGTCTGGTTGTTTGCAAGTTGTCTTGCCTACTAGTGATTTGAGTCGAAAGCTAGAGATGAGTGGATTGGCATAGCTACTGCAGTTGTAGTTGTTTGAGCTTCAGTTCGTAGCACTCAAGTTGTTGGATTGTAAGTTTAAAATGTGGGAGTGCCAACTAGTTGAGGTTGGTTGTGTGAGTTCGGATTTTGGAGTAATGACTTCAAAGAGCTAGAGCTCGCTTTACTCGATTGGTGTAGTGTGCGTATGCCATTTCTATAGAGTAGAGGCATGTCGATTTGGCCAGTTGGAGATGTTGCCATTAGGGTGGCAACAAAGGTTTATTCTAGGCGGTCGCGTGGGCGAACCGTGGTTCAGAGAAGTGTTCTTAGAGGCTTATGGAGCGAGTGCGCTTCAGAGTGAGCTTCACCTTTTGTCCGATGGTCTTTTTGGGAGGAGAGGCCGGATCCTTGGAGCTTATTTGCGAAGTTGGTGTTTCCGTGCATTAGAGCAAGCGGGAGACCAGTGTGGTTTTAGGAGGTTGCCTTGGGTAGCGCTCAAACGCCGGTCGGGCCTCTTGTAGTTCCATTGAGGCATTGTATGGCAAGTGTGCGCGAGGTCTCTAGTGCGTGAGAAAAGGTTGGTGGCACGTCGGTGTTGTTTTGGAGTCCTGTGGTTGCTGCCCGGCTTGACCAGAGGTGTTATGCGAGAGGTTGAGCTTCGTTTGTAGTTGGCCCGAGGCAGGCATGAAAGTTTCGGCTGCGATGTTCGCGTCGAGTTTTTAGAGTTTGAGGTTGGAGCGGTGCGTGCTTTTAAAGGTTGTGTGCCGTTGTGAGTTGTGTTGAGGTTTGGTGTTTGAGGGAAGTGGAGTCTCTGTGTTGGACCATTTGAGATTCTCGAGAGGATTGGCGAGAGTTGCATATTGGTTAGCTTTCTTCTCCACATTGTCACCGTAAGTGTCTCTCACGATATTCTCATGTATCGGTGTGAAGGCCCGGTATGATGTCGGATCATCGCTTCGGTGTGGACTTTGAGCCTTTGCGTGGTGATTGAGGATTTGAGCTTCGAGAGGAAGCCCGTGAGTATCAGTCGTCCTTGAGACGAAGACGTTGCATTATCGTGAGATCCGCTTGGTAAAGTTCGGTGGAGGAGTTAGAGTTTAGAGGAGGCCGCTTGTGGCGGGAAGGCGGGATGAGATTGCAGATCTGTCTTCATTTTAGTTTTAGACTTCGGTGACTAAAAGTCATAAAAAGGAGGAATATTGTAACGACTCAGTTTTCATCCCGATCCTTCCGTGCGCCCTGTGGTATTTTGCATAATTTGATCGGGCGTCAGGCCGCGTGTTTATATCTTTCTTCAAACTAAAATTATTGGATGGATTTATGAAGGTTTTCGAGGCTTTGTGTTTTGGTTTGAGCATGGGTAGATGCAAAAGTAAAAATAAAAGGAATTTGTGTTGCAAATGGATTCGAACCCTGGTCTCGGAAAAGCTGTGAGGATGCGTGCCGACTGAGCTATGGAGAGTTCTTGTTACTCTTTTCCGCCATCATATCTTTAGTTACTCTGTTGGATCTTTGGAGTTTTGTGCATTTGGTTAAATGAAAAGAAATTAGGTTTTGTGTTTTCTTTCCCAAAAACTCCATGGCCGCCTCAACCTCTCTTCTCTCCCAAGCCCCTTGCACGTGATTTTCTTCCCTTACGGCCCGAGCTGCTCGGCCAGCCATAAGCGACCTGAGCGAGTAAAATGGGCTGAGCAGCCACGTCTAGACAGCAGATCAACGAATTTCAGGTGGCCAGCAGAGGCGCCAGACAGTTGCGCGGAAGAAGAGCCCAGCGCGGCGCCAGCGCCCGGATGCAATGAAGCCAGCCGCCAGTCGCCCAAAGCCGGGCCGCCCAGCAGCAGACAGGTTGCCACCGCAAGACAACACGCGTCCATGCGGTCGCAGTCGCAGCCGCGATCGCGATCCAGGCTGGCCGCTTCGCCAGCGCCAACCATCGCTCGCCATGCTAAAACGGCGTCCGCAGCCGCGGTCGGCAGCCCGTCGTCGCGTCTGGCGTCCGCGCTGCATACCGCTCGCGTCTGCGCGTGCTTCCGGCCTGCCACACAGTTGCCCTGGCGCGTCCGCACTGCGCGCGCATCCGCGCCCAGCGCAGGCTCGTGCAAGGCCAGCAGGCCTTGATGTGCGCCCATTGTACGCCTATCGCCATCGCCCTGTCCGCGCGCCATCCCGCGCCAGTGGCCGGCTGCCGTGCCGCTCGCTTCGCCCGTCACAGTGTCGACCCGCATCGCGTGAGTTGCCTCCTTGAGCCGAGCCCTATTTATTTTATTATATTTAAGCCTTTTTGAGTGTGATTATCATTGTTTTGTTAGGTTCGGTAGCTAGCTTCAAGGTTCCCGATCGCGGCTTAGGTTTTGTGTGTAGTTGCCCCCTACCAGTAAGGATTTCTTACGGAGTTGTAATGGACCTGCGATGTTCTATGTGATTGTTGTTTGTATGTTTGTTTGTGATTATCAGCATGTATAGTTTAGGTGCTCTGTTTACGAATTTCCGACTAGCATGACTTCGTATGTTGTTCTCTCATGTTTAGTCCATGCTAGGTTGTTCCCGCTCGACATGCTCATATCTGTTCTTCGCTTCATAGTACCATGCTAGGTTCGTTGTATCTGTGGAGCACGTTTTGGATTGTATTGGATTGTATGTTATTGATATGATAGGTTAGAGTGTAGGTAGGTAGCATCATCCGGCTTCGATGCATAAAGTATCTTGCATCCACAGGGCGGGGGCGTCGAGAGCGGTTCTCCGTCCACGGACCCGAATTAGGGTTTTAGCTAACCCACCGGTGAGGCCCCGCAATCTTGGGTGAGGGTGGCGGATGCTAAATGCCCTAACGGTCGGGATGATAACTTGGCATTGCCTCGTCCCCGGCGATCGGCACGCGTCCTCGGCGTGTTCGGCCGTAGCCCTTGATTGCCACCTGTTAGGGCGCAGGACGCTACCACGACGGTTCCTTGAGCCTCGGTGCGGTGGTTGGTGACATAGTTCCGCGTGTCGGTCTCACACTATGTCGATGACACCGATCCGGTAGAATTTAGTTAGGCGTGGTGATTGGACATGGGGCGGCTTGCCACTAGACCCGGCACCCCCCATCAGCTGCGGTAGCACGCGGTGCATGCTTACGCTCATTACAATGCCCGGCCAGGAGAGCTCCTCGGGATCTTGAGCTAGTGCACCTTTACGTGCTCACGACGAGTGAGACAGTGAGGCCGAGACTTGTTCTCGTATAGGCGGCGTATTGTGTGGTGTGATTTATTTCCGGACTAAGACCCCGAGTTGGCATCCGAGGTCAAGTGTGGACTTAAGCTATGTGCTCTATTACGTGTTTATATTCATAGCTTGCATACACTCATCTAGATGACCATGTGCATCGTGTTGTACCACGGTTGAGGATTCTTACTGAGTAATTCGTTACTCACCCTTACTATCTTCTGTGGTAACCATGGCGCGCGCGAGGCAGGATGGTGAAGGAGGAGCTATGATCATAGGAACTTGCTCATTGTCTCTCGACTTTTATTTTTATGACTCTTGTCTTTCATTTTCCCCTGAATGCATGTAGCCGGGCACGGAGCCCTAGGATGTTTTCTGAATGTTTTTGTGGATTCCCGCTTTATTGAATTTGAGGATGTTTCAAATGTTTTAATAAATCTCTGATCAGAGTGTACGTTTTGGAAATGTATTTGCCTTGGGAAACAGTGCTTGAGACAGGTGACGGAGTTTCAGCAAACTATATTGATTCTGATTGAACCTTGATTGTTTTGTTTTAATTGGGAATCAAAACTTATTTGCATATTGTCCTTTCCTTTGAATGCATGCATTGGGGTAAAGGCCTATTTAGAGCCCCTTTTGGTCGGAGTCTTTACATCAGCACAATGAAGAAGACACTGACGCCGCCGCATCGCCACTTTGAAGCCGCCCCTTCGCGCCGACCGCGTCATGTCGCTATCGCACGCCAGCGCCCGCTTGCGCCTGCGCCAACGTTAGCGCCCTCCGCCACGCATGCATCCGTGCCGTGTCGTGTCGGCACTCAGCCAGCGCCCGACCTGCCGTGCAGCGCGCCGACTGCGCCCGACCCTGCCGTGCCAGCACTGCCAAGGCAGCTCCAAGCTCGTGTCGCTGCAAGGCCGCGTGAGTTCCCGAGCCGAGCTTGCTTGTTCTTTTTGTTGTTTAGACGTTTTAGATGCTGATTATTATTGGTTTGCTAGGTTCCCGCCGCTTAGCTCGAGATTGTTCAGCAGCTTAGGATTTGTGTGTAGAAGCCTCAAGGCCAAGGTAAGGATTTCTTACCGAGTTGTGTGGGCCTGCAGTATATTTGTGATTGTTGTTTTGTATGCCCGTGTATGATTACTAGCATGTTTAGCCCTAGGTGCTCTGCCATCAACTCTCGATTGGCATGAACTCTTGTATTGTTTCTCATGTTAGCCCATGCTAGGTTGTTCCATTCTGGCATGTTCGATATCTCGTTCTTGCTTCGTGTAGTATCATGCTAGGTTCCTTGTATCTGCTTGAGCACGTATTGGATCGCATTGATTGAATTATTGTTATTGCTATGGTTTAGAGTTCGGTAGGTAGCATCATCGGGCCGGATGCATAACGTAACTTGCATCCCCGGCGGTGGACGTGCGAGATGGTACTCCGTCTTCGATCACGTTAGGGTTTAGCTAACCCTAACCGGTGCCCTGCAATCTTGGGTGAGGGTGGCGGTATTAAATGCCCTAACGGTCGGGATGATGACTTGGCATTGCCTCGTCCCCCGAGCCGGCACGTCCTTAGCGTGTTCGGCCGTAGCCCTTTGATTGCCACTGCTTAGGGCAAGGACCGCTTCCCGGTGTAAGCCTACCACGACCGGTTCCTTAGCCTCAAAAAGCGGTGGTACAGGTGACATAGTTCACGTGTCTGTGTCTCACACCCTATATCGATGACACCGATCCAGAGATTTAGTTAGGCATGGTGATCGAACTCGGGCAAGCTTGCCACTAGACCCGGCACTCCCGAGTTTGTAGTAGCATGCGGTGCGCGCTTACGCTCATTACAGCCGATCGGAGAGCTCCTCGGGATCTTGAGCCAGTGCACCTTTCAGTCGACGATGTAGCCGTTTGAGGCCGGGACTTGTTCCCGTATAGAGCGTATAGTGTGTTGTGGTATTTCCTAATAAGACCACGAGTTGGCATCCGAGGTCCAAGTGTGGACTTAGCTATGTGCTCCGGCTCGTGTTTGTACTCATAGCTTGCATACATTCTTCTAGATGATCATGTATATCGTAAATTGTATTTCCGGTTGAGGATTCTTCTTGAGTAATTCGTTTACTCACCCTTATTCTGTGTGGTTTTCCACGCTGGTAATCAAGGCGGGAGAGACAGGATGGGTGAAGGAGGAGTCATGATCATGGAATCCTCACTGTCATCTCGACCATTTTATTATATCTTGACTCTTGACTTTTGGTATTTCCCCGAATGCATGTAGACGGGCACGGAGCCCTAGGATGTTTTCTTACGTTTTATGGATTCCAAGATATTTGTACTTGTGGATTGTTTAAATGGTTTAAATAAATCTCACGATCAGTATGCTTTTAGAAATGTATGTTTTGGTTGTTGAATGTTTCTGTTTTTACTTGGGATCCGAAATATATTTTTCCTAATGTCTTTTATTTTTCAATACATGCATTGGGGTAAGGCCCATTTAGAGCCCCTTTTGGGTCGGGTCTTTCTGATAAAGTAGTTGGCCAGTTTTGAGTTTAGCATCCGTGTGTGGGATGCCCCTGTGCTCGCAGGCCGAGGTGTGCCGTTCTGTCTTTGTTTGGTTCATCGGATGGTGGTGGAAGTCCCTTGTGAGAGGTGGACTCAGCAGAGTCTCCACCACGATGCCCGATTGTTTGGCAAGTTGTCGTGTTAGTGGCTTGAGGCGGATAAAGGGTCATCTTTGCCCCTTTGCGAGCTTTCTTTGTTGTTTAATGTTGACTTCCTCAGGATGTGGATTTGGTAGTAGTAGCACTTGAGGTGCATTGGTTGGTGTGCCACTTTGGCACTAAGTCTGGTTCGAGCTTGAGTTTGGCTTAGGCATAGCGAGATGGTTCTATGCGCGTTCGGAGTTCAGCGTACTCCTTTAGCCTTGATCTGTTTATGGCGGTTGCACCCGTTTAGGTCGTGCAGGAGTTAGTTCGGTGGTAGTCGATGGACTACAAGCGAAAGGATGCTCGAGAGGGCGGAGCCTCTTCCCGATGTTTACGGAGGTTGAGTAAGTCGGCGAGGTTGCCGGTTGGTAAATGTTGGTGCGTGTGAGTCTCGCGCTAGTGTTAAGGCCAAGAGATTTTCCTTGTGGTTGGTAGTGCGGTCAACTACCTTCGAGTGCCTAAATCTGAGGAGAGTTGAGCATTGTAGATGCGAGTTTAGTCCCAGCTGAGGGACCATGAGTTGGATGCTTATCGGATGAGTCGGATGCCTATGAGGCGA
The DNA here is from genome assembly GCA_036507275.1 of Sicyos edulis. Taxonomy (NCBI): domain Eukaryota; kingdom Viridiplantae; phylum Streptophyta; class Magnoliopsida; order Cucurbitales; family Cucurbitaceae; genus Sicyos; species Sicyos edulis. Next base: position 21,521,228 of record CM071847.1, read on the forward strand.
GTTGGATGCTTTTGAGGCGAGATGAGTGATGCCTTGCGAGAGGTTTTGGATGCCTTAGGGGTAAGCACCCTTGGTAGAGGCTTGGTACAAAGTAAGTTTGGTTTGGCATGATTATACTTTGGTAGAGCAAGGTTGCCTCGACTTCGAGTATCATGTGGAGATGGAACTTTTGGTGTTCCTTGGATTGTTTGTATCATTTGCCAGAGTTATCGTTGCCTTGTGGAAAAGCGCTTGTTAGTCTTGGATCTCTAAAGGAAGGTCGGGAGTTGTGCACACAAGTGTGTTTTGTGTGGTTTACGTTCCGTGGCGAGAGTTTGAGATCCATGTAGGGTTTGCCTTGGAGATCTCGTGCTCGATTCCTTGAGAAGTTGGACTCAGGTGGTTGTTGTAAGGCTTTGGTTGAGGTGGTAAGGATACCGTGCTCGTGGTATCAAGTTGTTGCTTAGGCAAGATTTGTTAAGTTGGGCCTAAGCTTGGTTGTGCGATCTTCTTGTTGATCGTTGGTTGGAGTTCGATTGGAAACCCGAACAAGAGCGATATTAGCTAAGCCGCGTGGTTTCCGATCATCATGGCTAAGAGAGTTGTTGGATCCTTCCTTGGGTAGAAGTTATGTTGTGGCCGATGCTTTGAGTAGGAGGATGACGCGTGCATAGCGTTTGGATCCTCTAGGTTCCCAAGGAGTTGGAGTTAGCCAGCATGGTTGGGATCTTGGAAATTGGAGTTGATGCTTGGTGTTGACCAAGGTGTGGATTGGAGTTGCTAGAGTTTAGTTTTGCTCGTGGGGCGAGTGGTTTGTGCCATGTTGGTTGTTTTTCCTGTTTCGGGGATGTTGAGTTGCCCGTTTTGCATTTGGAGGTTCATCCGAGATGGACCCTTGTTGTGCCCCCGTGAGATTAGATGTTGTTGCTCTGGTGGAGCAAGGCGGTGGCGTATGTGGAGTTCTCTGTCAGTTGGTTGTTTGCTTGTAAGAGCCGTTTCCTTGGGGAGTTGTCAGGTTACTCCCTTGGTCTTGGAGTTAATGGTGGAAGCGCTAGCTTGAAGGGAAAAGTTTGTTGGGTACGCTTGGAAGTAGTCGTTTGTCGATTAAGCGGATTCTTGGATGGTGTTCTAGAGGCTGCGAGTAAAGGTTGTTCTGCCTCTTGTGAGTGTTGGCCAAGATTTGGTTTCGTTTGTTGTTTGAGAGCTAGTTCGTTTCTAGGCTGAAGGGCGTTGCCACGAGGTCTTGTTCCTAGTCGATGAAGTTTTGGAGTTGACCCCTCCCTCGGCAGATTGAGCAAGTCTTTGTTTGTTTCGGTTTGGTGGTCCGATTGGTTGAGTTTTCTCTTGGGTGTTGCTTCCAAGAGAGTTGGTTCTTTGTTGCCTTGGGTTTGAGCAAGTCGGCGGCGTGTGTGGAGTTCAGTTGCCCATACGAGTTTGCTTGCTTGGGAAGTCGTTTCCCGTTTGGCGGGAGTCGGCAACCTTCGAGTTGTGTAGTCGATCAGAGTAAGCGCGCATCGACCCAACGAGAGGGTCCACTGCTTTGTGTTGTTAGCAAGCAAAGAGTTGTTTGTTCCGCAAGGGCGGAGGCCAGCTAGTAAGAGTTGAGTTGTTACGGCAAGTTGTTGGTTCTTTGGGGATTGAAGATTTCCTTTCCTCTAGCCTCTGTGGTGGTTGAGTTGCTCCTTGGATGCCAGCCTCGAGTGATAGCTTGCGAGGTAGTCTTGCAGATTCGTGTGGCTCGGGATCCGTAAGCTTTGAGGTTGTCGTTATCCGTTTTCCTTGTGAGGTTTTGGGAGTGGAACTTAGGTTCGAAGATGAGTTAGGCTTAGGCTTAAAGGGAAGTCCTTTGAGTAGCCAGTTGGATTTTAAGAGTTGAGTAGTAGCTTGGAGGCGGCGTTGCTCGGGTTATAAGTTTGGGTTGAGTTCTGGCGAGCAAGCCCTTCTCGGGCTTTGTTCCTAGTTGTTGTGAGTTCCCGGTTGGCGTTAAGCGAGCCAGCGTTTGAGTGAGTTGGCACAGAGGTGCCGTGGCATTGGTTGGTAAGTGTTGTTGAGTGTTTTCCTCAAGGTGTTGTGTCGCAGATAGCTGCGGGATGGTTTAGTCCTTGCTTCCCGAGTTTTCCTTGAGAGGAAGGTTGGATGTTCCTTGCTGGCGATGTTCTCCTTGGTCGGTTCTTTGGTAGGTGTTCGTTGGAAAGTTTGCGTTCGGCCGATGAGGAGTTCTAGTTTGTTGGCTTGGCCGAGTGGAGTCTGTGCTTGGCCCTTGTTTTTTTTTAGGTGGCGTGTAGTGAAGTTTCACTTGGTGTGAGAGTTGTTAGCCGTCTGGTGTACCGGGATGGTGCCCCTTGCCTTTGGTTGGCGATTTCTCCTTAAGATGGTTGCTTTAGTGTTGTGGTGCGTGTTCTAGTTGGAGAAGTTTGTCTTTTTGGATCATCGCTTGATTGGTGGTTCGTTTGTATCTCGTTAAGTGTAGTCAAGGTTTGAGGTTTGTTGGTCTATTGTGAAGTAAGAGTAGGCCGTTTAGTTTTGGAATCTGGAAGGTTCGGGTTGTTTGCTTGATTTGTTGTAGGGTTGAGTTTGTTTGTTGGCAATTTTGTGCACAGTGTTTTTATGTATCGATGTTGGGGCGGCATGTGCCGGACCCATTGTTCATTGTGGACTTTGAGCCCTTGCGGTGATTGAGGTTTGGGCTTCGAGGAGAAGCCTATGAGTATTCGGTCTTGAGTCGAAGGCGTTGCGTAGAAGTGAGATCCGTTGGTAAAAGTTTAGTGAAGGAGTGCGAGTTCGGAGGAGGCCGCTCGTGGCGGGAAGGACGGATGAGAATGCGAGATATCTGTGTTGTTTCAGTCTTAAGGACTTTCGAGGACGAAAGTCATAAAAGGAGGAATATTGTAACGACCGAGTTTTTCATCCCTGGTCTTCGAGGTATGCCCTAGGGTATTTTAGTAATTTGGTCGGGCCGTCAGGGGCCGTTTATATCTTTCCGGTTGCTAAAATTATTGGATGGATTTATGTAGGTTTTTGGAAGGGTTTGTGGTTTGGTTTGAGCAAGGTTTGATGCAAAAGTAAAAATAAAGGGAATTGTCTTTGCAATTTGGGGTTTGAACCCGGTCTCATGGGAAGCTTGTGGAGATGTGTGCCAATTGAGCCATTAGGTGCTCTTGTTGCTCTTCCTGCATCATTTTATAGTTAGCCTTGGATTTTGGAGTTTTGGTGCATTTGGTTAAATGAAATAGAAATTAGGTTTATTCCATCTTCTTCTCCAAATCTCCTCTTGGCACACAAGCTCTCCTCTCCATAGCCCTTGCCGATTCTTCATCCTTGCGGCTCCCTTGGATCGTTCATCATCATTCCGGGTAGTTATCGATCTTCCTCTTCTTCTTCTCAGCCGTTTGGTGTGCTTTTGGCCAAGTGAAAGAGGTGTGTTGTGTGTGTTTGTGTTGATTGCGGCCAGGTAGAGAAGCCCGCCCAGCGAGCCATCGTCGCGCGTCGTCAGCCGGCCCAGATCGCCTGCCGGATCGCGCCAGGCAGCGGCGCACGAATCGCCCTGCCCGTCGCACGGATCGCCCCTGCAGATCGCACGGATCGCGGAATCTGTTGGCGCAGCCTGCCGCACGCCATCGCTCACGGTCGCCCGGATCTGTTGAAGCAGCCTGCGCCGCGCCATCGCTCGCCAGATCGTGCGAATCGCGCTTGCAGCGAGACGCCCGACGCCAGGCGCCGCGCCTCTTCGCGGCCGCTGCTCGCCGCCCAGCGCCCAGCCGCGTCCGCGTCGCTGTCGCCACGCTAGCACCCGCGCGCCTTCGCCCAAAGCTGCTTCCGCCACGCCCGAGCGCTCTCGCGCGCGCGCGTCCACCGCCGTGAATCCGTGCCGTCTGCGTGCCAGCTAGCGCGGCCAGCGCCGGCCTGCCGTGCCCGGTGCAGTACGCGGCTTGCGCCCGCCACTGCCGTGCGGCTTGCCAGGCGCTCCAAGCTCGTGTCGCCGTGCCGCGTGAGTTCCCGAGCCAGCTTGGCTGTTCTATTGTTGTTTAGACGTTTTAGATCTTTGATTATTATTGGTTTGCTAGGTTCCCGCTCGCTAGCTCAGGATTGTTCCATGACTTAGGATTTGTGTGTAGAAGCCTCCCCTGACCAAGGTAAGGATTTCTTACCGGAGTTGTGTGGGCCTGCGGTATATTTGTGATTGTTGTTTTGTATGCTGTGTATGATTATTAGCATGTTTAGCCCTAGGTGCTCTGCTGCAATTCTGGTGGCATGAACTCTTGTATTGTTTCTCATGTTAGCCCATGCTAGGTTGTTCCATTCTGGCATGTTCGATATCTGTTCTTGCTTCGTAGTATCATGCTAGGTTCCTTGTATCTGTTGAGCACGTATTGGATGCATTGAATGAATTATTATTATTGTTATGGTTTAGAGTTCAAGTAGGTAGCATCATCCGGGCGGATGCATAACGTAATCCTGCATCCCCGACGAGGGCGTGCGAGATGGTACTCCGTCCACGATCCCGTTAGGGTTTAGCTAACCCCTAACGGTGGCCTCTGCAATCTTGGGTGAGGGTGGCGGTATCATTAAATGCCCCAAAGGTCGGGATGATGACTTGGCATTGCCTCGTCCCGGCAGATCGGCACGTCCTCGGCGTGTTCGGCCGTAGCCCTTGATTGCCACTGTTAGGGCAAGGACCGCTTCACGGTGTAAGCCTACCACGACCAGGTTCCTTAGCCTCGAGTGCGGTGGTACAGTGACATAGTTCACGTGTCCAGGTCTCACACCCTATGTCGGTGACATCGATCCGAGAGATTTAGTTAGGCGTGGTGACCGGACATGGGAGTGCTTGCCACTAGACCCGGCACCCCCATAGTGTCTGCGGTAGCACGCGATGCGCGCTTACGCTCATTACTGAGCGCCGACCAGAAGAGCTCCTCGGGATCTTGAGCTAGTGCACCTTTCGTATCGACGATGAAAGCGGTGGCGGGACTCGTTTCTCGTATAGGCGTATTGTGTGGTGGATTTATTTTCGGACTAAGACCACGAGTTGGCATCCGAGGTCCAAGTGTGGACTTAAGCTATGTGCTCTATTACGTGTTTATACTCATAGCTTGCATACATTCTTCTAGATGATCATGTATATCGTATTGTACCCCGGTTGGGGATTCTTATTGAGTAATTCGTTACTCACCCTTATTCTGTAGTTTTCCACAGGTAACCAAGCGGGAGAGAGGATTCTTTGAAGGAGGAGGCGTGATCATGGAATCCTGCTTTGTCATCTCCGACCATTTTATTATATCATGACTCTTGACTTTTGTTATTTCCCAGAATGCATGTAGACGGGCACGGAGCCCTAGGATGTTTTCTTACGTTTTATGGATTCCAGCATATTTGTACTTGTGGAATGTTTAAATGGTTTAAATAAATCTCGATCGAGTATGCTTTTAGAAATGTATGTTTTGATTGTGGAATGTTTCTGCTTTTACTTGGGATCCGAATGTATTTTTCATAATGTCTTTTATTTTGAATACATGCATTGGGGTAAAGGCCCATTTAGAGCCCCTTTTGGGTCGGGTCTTTACACACGACGACCTCTGAGGCGCGGCGACTCGGTGCGGCGGGGCTCGGGCGACTCGACACGGACACAGGCGACACGGAGGCGGTCTGCAGGCGATGCCGATCTGGGCTCGGCGCGACCAAAGCGACACGGAGATGGCTTTGGGCGATCTGCAGATCTGGGCTCGGCGCGACTAGGGCGCGGCGATCACGATCGACGGCGGCTGGGGTGGCTCGGCCGGCGCGGGCATGGGCGGTAGGGCGGCTGGAGGGAGGGCGCTCTCGGCCGGACATGGTGCGACTAGGGCTTTGGGCATGGTGCGGCTAGAAATGGACATGGGCGACCAAGGGGTTGCTCGGCTGGAGGAGAGAAAAGGGAGAGAAAAAGGAATTTTGGGGATTTTGGAAAATAAAAGGGAAAAATAAAAGGAAAAAGGGAATTAAAAGGAAAAATGGGATTTTATCCTCCTTTCCAACCTTAACCAATTTTCTTACCAAATTTAAATAAGTCTTAAAGTCCTTAAATCCCATTTCCCGGCTTCCTCCTTCGAGACCCTGAAGCAACCTTTTCAAACAATAACTCTCACTTAAAACAAACTCCCAAATCATCTCTAAGGGCCTGGGCTCGAATCCCAAAGGAAACACCCAAACAACGATCACTTTGCCCAAAACCCAAATCACAACCGAACTCCCAAACGAATACCCCAAACATCTCGGGACTCGCATGACCACCAACATACAAGCCTCAACAAAGGCGGGAGCTGCCTCGAAGCCCCGAAAATCCACAAATCACCTAGGGAGCAAAAGACCAAAATACCCTAAGGGTCAAAAGCACTCTAACATTGCCCAACCACCACTTGAATCGAACCTAAGCACCTCGAGAATGGAATAGAAAATCAGGGCCGTTACAGGTAGCGGCTCACTGGACATGGTGCGACTAGGAAATTTCGCTCAATGGGTGGAGAGAGAGAAGGGAGAGAAAAAGGAATTTTGGGGATTTTGGAAAATAAAAGGGAAAAATAAAAGGAAAAAGGGAATTAAAAGGAAAAATGGGATTTTATCCTCCTTTCCATCCTTAACCAATTTTCTTACCAAATTTAAATAAGTCTTAAAGTCCTTAAATCCCATTTCCCGGCTTCCTCCTTCGAGACCCGGCTGAAGCAACCTTTTCCAAACAATAACTCTCACTTAAAACAAACTCCCAAATCATCTCTAAGGGCACTGGCTCGAATCCCAAAGGAAACACCCAAACAAAGATCACTTTGCCCAAAACCCAAATCACAACCGAACTCCCAAACGAATACCCCAAACATCTCGGGACTCGCAGCCACCAACATACAAGCCTCAACAAAGGCAGGAGCTGCCTCGAAGCCCTGAAAATCCACAAATCCTGCCCGGGGAGCAAAAAGACCAAAATACCCCTAAGGGTCAAAACAGCTCTAACGGCCCAACCGAACCACTGAATCTGAACCGGAAGCACCTCGAGAACTGGAATAGAAAACTGGGCCGTTACACTAATTGTAACGACCCAGGTTTTTCTTTCCGGTCTTCCAGGTATGCCCTAGGGGTAATTTGGTAATGTGGTCGGGCCGTCAGGGTCGTTTGTGTCTTTTCCAGTTACTAAAATTATTGGATGGTTTTATGTAGGTTTTTGGAGGGGTTTGTAGTTTGGTTTGAGCAAGGTTTGATGCAAAAGTAAAATAAAGAAGTTTGTGCTGCAGCCGGGGTTTGAACCCGGGTCTCCTGGGAAGCTTGTAGAGATGTGTGCCAATTGAGCCATTAGGTGCTCTTGTTACTCTTTCTGCATCACATCTTAGTTAACCTTGGATTTTGGAGTTTTGGTGCATTTGGTTAAATGAAATAGAATTAGGTTTATTCCATCTTCTTCTCCAAATCTCCTTTTGGCCGCACAAGCTCTCCCTCTCCATAGCCTTTGCCGATTCTTCTTCCCTTGCATCTCCTTGGGTTCGATCATCATCATTCCGGGTAAGTCTTCATCCTCTTCATCTCCTCATTTGGTTTTTGATGCTGGCCGAAGGTAAGATGTAGAGTGTTGTGTGTGTTTGTGTTGATTGCAGCCAGCCGAGAGAAGCAGCCATCATCGCCAGCCGGCTCGCCCAGATCTGTTGAAGCGGCCCTGCCGCCACGCCGTGCCGGCGGCCGCCGGATCCACCGTCCGCACCTCCCGCGCGCGCCATCGCTCTCTGTGTCGCCCGATCCGTTGGCGGCCCTGCCGTCGCACGGATCGCCCAGACTGTGATGGCGCGGCTCCCTCCCGCGCACGCCATCGCTCGCCAGATCGTGCGGTCGCGCCAGCAGCCAAAGAGACGCCAGACGCCGGCGCCGCGCGCCGCTGAACAAGCTGCTCGCCCGCGCGCCAGCCAGCGTCGCGTCCGCTGCCGCGACGCCGGCCGCCCAAGCGCCGCCAGACGCTTCGCCGCGCATACATGCTGTTTCTGCCGCATCCGCCGTCTTGCCGTGCCGTGCCGCCGCGCAGCACTGCCGGTGCATCCGTGCCGTGTGTGCAGTAAACGCAAGACAGCGCCCGGCCTGCCGTGCCAGGTAAGCGGCCGCGCCCAACCACTGCCATGCCGGCTTGCCAGCGGCTCCAAGCTCGTGTCGCCGCGTGCCGCGTGAGTTCCCGAGCCGAGCTTGTCATTGTTCTATTGTTTTTAGACTTTTTAGGTATTGACTATTATTGGTTTGTTAGGTTCCCGCTCGCTAGCTCGGGATTGTTCCGCAGCTTAGGATTTGTGTGTAGAAGCCTCCCGACCAAGGTAAGGATTTCTTACCGGGGTTGTATGGACCCTGCGATGTTCTATGTGATTGATGTTGTATGTTTGTTTGTGATTATCGCATGTATAGTTTAGGTGCTCGCTCAATTCCTGACTGGCATGACTTCGTATGTTGTTCTTTCATGTTAGTCCATGCTAGGTTGTTCCGTTCTGGCATGCTCATATTCATTCTTGTTCTGTAGTACCATGCTAGGTCTTCTGTATTCTTTCGAGCACGTATTGGATTGTTTGCTGATTGTTAAGCGGGGTTAGAATTCGGTAGATAGCATCATCCGCCCGATGCATAAAGTATCTTGCATCTATGGCAAGGACGTTCGAGAAAGTTCTCCGTCCTTGGACCCCGTGAGGGATTAGCTATCCCAACCGGTAGGCCCTGCAATCTTGGGTGAGGGTGGTAGTCTAAGCGATACCCCAACGGTCGGGATGATGACTTGGCAATGCCTAGTCCCCGGCAACCGGCACGTCCTCGGCGTGTTCGCAAAGAGCTCCTTGATTGCCACTGTTAAGGTAAGGACGGCTTCCTGGTGTAAGCCTACCATGACCCGTTCCTTAGCCTCAGGTGCGGTGGTACAGGCTGACATAGTTCACGTGTCCAGGTCTCACACCCCTATGTCAGTGACACCGATCCAGAGATTTAGTTAGGCGTGGTATCCGGATATGGGCAGCTTGCCACTAGACCCGGCACCCCCCATAGTCTGTAGAAGCACGCGGTGCATGCTTACGCTCATTACAAATCGGCCGGAGAGCTCCTCGGGATCTTGAGCTAGTGCACCTTTCGTGATCGACAGATGGCGGCTGAGGCCGGGACTTGTTCCCGTATAAGCGCGTATAGTGTGTTGTGGTATTTCCGGACTAAGACCCTGAGTTGGCATCCGAGGTCCAAGTGTGGACTTAGCTATGTGCTCCGCTCTGTGTTTGTACTCATAGCTTGCATACATTCTTCTAGATGATCATGTATATCGTATTGTACCCGGTTTGGGATTCTTACTGGGTAATTCGTTACTCACCCTTATTCTGTGGTTTTCCACGGTAATCAAGGCGGGAGACAGGATGGGTGAAGGGGAAGCCGTGATCATGGACTCCTGCATGTCATCTCGACTATTTTATTTTATCATGACTCTTGACTTTTATTATTTCCCAGAATGCATGTAGACGGACACAGAGCCCCGGATGTTTTCTTACGTTTTATGGATTCCAAGCATATTTGTACTTGTGGATTGTTTTAATGGTTTAAATAAATCTCGATCGAGTATGCTTTTAGAAATGTATGTTTTGGTTGTTGAATGTTTCTGCTTTTACTTGGAATCCGAAATGTGTTTTTCATAATGTCTTCTAATTTCAATACATGCATTGGGGTAAAGGCCATTTAGAGCCCCTTTTGGGTCGGGTCTTTACACTAATGTTCGTGAGTACACCATTCTTTCCAATTTAGAGCCAGACTTCGGGTACTCTCCCGATAGTCCAGATGTATAGCGAGGGTAAGAGGCCCTTGAGAACACCCATTGGGATTGGCTTTTGAGCTAATCAATTGGTCGAGGAGAAAGACCCTCGAGGTGTCGGACATCTTGGGATCGGTTTTTGAGATGATCAATTGGCCGAGGAGAAAGACCCTCGGAGATGTCCCGGATTGGTTATGAGAACCAATCATTAGGCCTAAGTAGGAGACTTCCGATGATTCTGGAAGTAGGAGACTTCCGATGATTCCGCATCTTTCCTTATGAGCTCGTTGAGCTATAATCTGTGTTGATGGCTGTTTGCTTGCATGTTGAGGTGCTAGATGACGGATGTATCGTATTGTACCCCGGTTGGGGATTCTTACTGAGTATCTTTATACTCACCCTTATTTTATCTTTCAGGTAACTTGGGACAACACCGTGGATGGCTAGCGGAGGAGCCGATTGATCATGGGGAGCCGCCGGCACTCTGTCTTTATTGTTGCATTGTTTATTCAAAGATGTAGATGGACAGAGTCCTAGGGGAACATTGTTTAAAAAAGTTGTTTAAATTGTATTGTATGAATTTATAAATACTGGCCAGGTGGTTTTACTTCGTTGGATGGTTTAAATGAAAACTGTGGTTTATGTTTTAAGGGTTCCCCCTTCTCATATGTTTTGAATGGTTTTTAAATATGAGCACTAAACCGCTTGTTATCATATTTAACTTGCATGCTTTGAGTGAGAACCCGGTTTAGGACCATGTTTTGGGTCGGGTTCAATCACAGCTCGCCTCCAAGCTACCACTCAACTCTTAAGTCCAACTGGCTACTCAAAGGACTTCCTCCTTTTAGCCAAGGCCTAACTCATCTTGCGACTAGAAACTCCACACACGGAACATCGCAAGGAATACGGACCGACGAGGCTATCTCCAAAGATAACACTCGAGGCAGGCATCCATGGTGCAACTCAACCACCATAGAAACTAAGGGCTCTTCAAACCCCAAAGAACCAACAACTCACCAAAGAAACTCAACTCTTAAATCGACTGCCACCGCTCTTGCGAGGACAAACAACTTCTTGCTAACAACACCATGCGAGGACCCTCTCATTGGGCTAACCAACTGCGCTACTCGATCAACTACATACTCGGAAGCTTACGCCGACTCCTCAACGGGAACGATTTTCCAAAGCAAGCAAACTCTGAAGGTCAGCGAACTACACACACGCTCGCTGACTAGCTCAAACCCAAGGGAAAACAACAACCAACTCTCTTTGAAGCAACACCCAAGGGGAAACCTCAACCGATTGGACCACCAATCCAGAACTAGCAGAACTTACTCAACTGCCGAGGGAGGGGTCAACTCCCAAAACAACCTGACTAGGAACAAATCCTCAGGGCAACGCCCTCTGGCTCGAACCGAGCTAGCTCTTGAAACATCAAGAGAACCAAAACTTGGTCAACACCAAGCACCAACTAGCCTTCATAAACCTTCTGCCCAAGGCAAGGATCCGAACAGCTCTCTCAACCATAACAATCAGAAACTACGCGGCTACTACCACCGCTCTTGATCAGATCCAACTAAACTCTGACCAGGCTAAGGACCAACAAGCAAAACTTGCTTAAACAACAACCCGACAATGAGCACGACATCCTTACAACCAAAGCTGGGGCACTTGCCAAGAACCAAAGCCTTGACAACCCAAAGACTGAGCACTGGCTCCTCAACACGAACCCTTCGTGGTTCTCCAAACATAAACCACGGAACGAGCTACACAAAAGTACACCGGCGTGTACAACTCCAACTAGATCCAAAGCCATCAGGGGCTCTAACACAGGGCAACTTTTGCCTCCAAACAGAGCCACTACTAAACAGGGAGCAACAAGAGTCCAAACCCTCTCGGGGCCAACTCACCACGAAAAGCCACATTGGCCAACTTACTCTACAAGAGCAAATCCATACCAAGCAATCAAACCTCAAGCCAATGTGCTCACTAAACGCGCTCCGATCAGCCATCCAACTCATGGCTCTAACACTGGATTCATCACGCATCCTCGATGCCAACACTACCCATACTAGGGTAACTAAAGGGTAGCCGAATCATGCTACCATCAAACTGGCTCACAGGCTCACAACACAGGCGCGAGAACTCGAACGCACTAGCTCTTAACAGCCTACAACATCCTTTGCACCCAACTCTCGGTGACCAAGGAAAGCTCCTCCTTTCCCTCGAAAACCTCATACTTGTAGTCCTCTGACTACCACCGAGCTAGATCTCTTATGCAACCAAACAGGTGCAACCTCAGGAAATGGGTACAAGACTAGCGGGGATGCTAAACTCTGGGCGGCTACGGAACCACCTGCACAACAGAGCCAACTGGCCTCAATCTAGGCCTCCTCTCAAAGCCTGGTGCCAACAGGCACAACATCCTTTACAACACAAATCAGCCTTAAACGAGCTTTATGCCCCTCTGAGGAAAGAGAAGGTCACACTCCAAGTGACGGGGCAATGGCACTCAACACAAGAGTCCAAAAACTCGAGCAGCCTAATCTCTGGCATCTCGACCAACAGACATACCAAGGCCTACTCCTGCATCCCACTTGATGCTCAACAAAAGCTCAGGCTAACTCCTGCATCTCACTCGATGCTCAACAGAAGCTCAGGCCAACTCCTCGGGTGGCAACAACTAGTTCCACACTGGGAACATCCAAATAAAAGAGTGCTCCACTCTACTAGCCCGCTGAAATCCACAAATGGATAAAACCCTGGCAAGCAAACTCTGAACTGCACCCTGGCTACGAGGGCACTAAAAGGACTGGCTGCACAACGACAGCAGGCTTGCAAGGGGGGCAAAGATGTCTCTACATCTGCCTCAAGCCACTAACACGGCAACTTGCCAATCAATCGGGCGACTGGTGGAGACTCAGCTAGTCCACCTCTCTCAAGGGACTACCACCATCAACTGCTGTACCAAACAGCACAGGAACGGCACATCTCGGCCTCTGAACAGCAGGGCATCCCAACTCACGGATGCTAAACTCAAAACTGGCCAACTACTTTACTACTAGCAGCTGGACTTTCTCAAACAACGAGCTCTATAGGCATCCACTTGCCAAACTGGGCGGCTTCATCAACGCCAACAAACTCGACTGCATAAACCTGCTGATCATGCCCTCCCGGGAACCTCCGGGGGTACAAGAGCTACTGGGGGGAAGAATGCTGAAACAAACTCTGCCAGCTGGGCTATCTGTGCCCGGGACTCCTCACTTTGCGCTACAAATCGCACCGGACTCCGCTCTCTCGATAGGCGAAGACCGACATCAAATCTCTCATGGATAGAGCACACTCTGCTCAAGGAGTCTCACTGAGAGGCGTGCTAGCCTCTACCCCCTCCTCTAGGCAACTCAATCGCCGGGGCCAACTCGCCAACGGGCTAAACAACCTCGGGACGCGGCCTCAACATCAAAACAATCGGTCCAACTCCTCGGTCGGACATGCCAAGCGTCTGCTCCTGCGAGTGCGATCAACACACCGGCGATCGCACGAGCACCTCCACCCTCTCACTGGGGAAAAGCAACAAGCGGGCCACAAATGGCCTACGGAGTCCAAGCTCTTCGCCTCCCTGCGGGTGCGATCGACACACTGGCGATCGCACAAAGCATAAATCTTTGGCCCTGCTGGGGCTCTCACTTTGCTCAACAAAGCGCTGCGCATCTGCGGAAAATTGACATGATGGCTCTCTAAGCCCAAACCAACAATGAGTCGAGAACCTGCTTTCGTCTCCGCTCCACAACTCTACACAAGGCATAAAAGCTAGATGAAAAGTATTGTAAATTCTTACCCTTAGCTTAATTGAACTCGGACAAACTCGGCGGCCGTGGAGTCTTGATGATCATGGGAGCAAACAACCTACAAAGCGAGTTAGTCTACGAGAATCTATGACTCACGTGCTCTGATACCAAGCGTGACGAACCCGACCCAAAACATGGTCCTAAACCGGGTTCTCTACTCAAAGATGCAAGTTAAATATGATAACAAGCGGTTTAGTGCTCATATTTAAAACCATTCAAAACATATGAGAAGGGGGACCCCTTAAAACATGAACCACAGTTTTCAATTAAACCATCCAACGAAGTAAAACCACACAGCCATATTTATAAAATCATACAATACAATTTAAACAACTTTTTAAACAATGTTCCCCTAGGACTTACGTCCATCTACATCTTTGAATAAACAATGCAACAATAAAAGACAGAGTGCCGGCGGCTCCCCATGATCAATCAGCTCCCTCCGCTAGCCATCCTGGTGTTGTCCCAAGTTACCTGAAAGATAAATAAGGGTGAGTATAAAGATACTCAGTAAGAATCCCCAACCGGGGGTACACGATACATCCGTCATCTAGCACCTCAACATGCAAGCAAACAGCCATCAACACAGATTATAGCTCAACGAGCTCATAAGGAAAGATCTGGAATCATCGGAAGTCTCCTACGTCCGGCCTAATGATTGGTTCTCATAACCAATCCCGAGACATCTCCGAGGGTCTTTCTCCCTCGGCCAATTGATCAGCTCAAAAACCGATCCCAAGATGTCCGACACCCTCGAGGGTCTTTCTCCCTCGACCAATTGATTAGCTCAAAAGCCAATCCCAATGGGTGTCCTCAAGGGCCTCTTACCCTCGCTATACATCTGGACTATCGGGAGAGTACCCGAAGTCTGGCTCTAAATTGGAAGGAATGGTGTACTCACGAACATTAGCCTGGGGGAGCTCTCCGAACATGAGAATTAATCAGGAAAATCATGCTAATCGGGAATTCAGAATAGAGAACCTAGCTACACATGTCAATAAACACAAACAAGCAATCAATCAAGAATCACATATAATATCATTGGTCCACACAACTCCTGTAAGAAATCCTTACCTTGGTCGGGGACGATTTGACACGAAAACCTAAATTGCGAACGAACCCGAACTAGCTACCGAGAACCTATCAATCACAACAAAAATCACACAATAGGCCTAAATATAATAAAATAAACAAGGCTCAGCTCGGGAGCAACTCACGAGGCTCGATTTAACGCATCGAACGGGCCAATTGCACGAATGGGGCAAAGAATGGGGTCTGGCCGGGCGCGGGCGCGAGGAATGGGCGCGTGGCGCGCGGCGCGCGCAGCGATCGCGAGGCGCGTGCGGCGCGAGGCTCGGCTGGGCGCTGGCGATGCGACCCGACACGTAGGTGGGCGAGAGCGCGCGCGCTGGCACGATTCGATGCGCCGCGTGGCTCGGCGGGCTGGGCAGCTTCTGCTCGCGAACAGGGCGAACAGGGCGATTGGAGAAGGAACTTCGAATTCGGGCGATTGGAGAGGATTCGACGAGCGATTTGTTGTTGGCTGGAATCCCCTACACTGGCTGCACGAAAACCACGCAATTCCCTCACTCTCTCGGCCAGCAGAACTCGAAATCAGACACAGGGGAGGGCAGGAAGGAGAAGAAGAAGGAGAAGAAAACGCTTACCTGCTGCTCGGGAAGCGATCGACTTCGAATTTGGAGAAGAAGCTCGGTCGAATTGGAGCTGGAGAAGGAAGAAATTGCAAGGGAAATCGTTGTCGGTCGGAGGAAGAATCGCGAAGGAGAAATGGGGAAGAAGAAGGAGAAGCTCGGCCTTTAAACCAAAGGAAGGAGAAACACGGTTATATATTAGGTGGCGCGCTAAAATAAACAAGAGCGTCTGGTAGCTCAAGTGGCAAGGCCACCCGTCTAGCTTCCCATGTGTCCTTGGCTCGAATCTCACTCGACGCGCTATTTAATTCCCTATTTATTTTTACCTTTTTCCAAGCCCAAATGTCTTCACCAAAATTCCCGATCCCATTCAAATCGACTCATAATTTTTCCGGCAATTAACAAATACATAACCGGCCCTGTCGGCCCGACCAAAATTACCAAAATGCCCCTGGGCAACCCGGGAAGACCGGGATGAAATTTCCGGGCCGTTACAATATTCCCCCCTTAAGGGACTTTCGAGGACGAAAGTCCCTTAAGACTGGAACAGCTCGGGATACTGCAATCTCATCTCATCCTCCCGCTCCCAAGTGGCTTCCTCTGAACTCTGACTCCTCCACTGAACTTTTACCAACCGGATTCCTCGATTACGCAGTGTCTTTGTCTCAAAAGCAAGAATCCCCACTGGTTTTTTCTCGAAGCTCAAATCTTCATTCAGCTGCAACGGCTCAAAGTCAACAATGTGCAACAGGTCCGGCACGTACTGTCTCAACATCGAAACATGAAAAACACTGTGCACTGCTGACAATGACGGAGGCAGGGCTAATCGATAAGCAACCTTGCCGATCCTCTCCAGAACCTCAAACGGACCAACAAAACGGGGACTCAGCTTTCCACGCTTGCCAAACCTTAAAACACCTCGCATCGGTGCAACCTTTAGGAATACATGCTGACCAACCTCAAACTCCAAATCCCGACGCCGAACATCGACGTAACTCTTCTGTCTGCTCTGAGCTATCAACATACGAGCTCTAATCTTCTGCACGGCACCATTGGTCAACTGCAGCAACTCGGGACCCAAAACCTGCCTGTCACCAACCTCTTCCCATAATACAGAAAATCGGCAACGCTTACCATATAAAGCCTCAAATGGAGCCATCTGAATCGACGACTGATAACTGTTGTTATATGCAAACTCCATCAGATACAGGTACTGGTCCCAACTGCCCGGGAAATCCAACACACAAGCCCTCGAATCACGGTCAGACACAATCCTCACAGGCACACCGTGATAGCGAACAATCTGTTCCAAAAACAACTGCGCCCACTGTTCCACGGTATAAGTGTCTCTACCGGGAATGAAGTGTGCGCTCTTAGCCAATCGATCGACTATCACCCAAATCTGAGAGAACTTTCTCGGAGTCCTCGGCAAACCAGAAATAAAGTCCATGGAGATCTCTTCCCATTTCCACTGAGGCACACTCAGCGGCTGCAACAAACCGGCTGGTCTCTGCCTGGGTGCCTTCACTTGCTGACAAGTGAGACATCGACTGACAAACTCCGCAACATCTCTTTTCATACCCATCCACCAGAATGTCTGCTTAAGATCCTGATACATCTTGGTACCCCCGGGGTGCCAAGCAAAAGGAGAACTGTGGGCCTCTGAGAGCAACTCTGCTCGCAATCCTGCAACATCCGGAACACACAACCGGCCTCTGTACGTCAGCCCACTGTCTGGTGAATATTCAAAGTCAAAATCTCCATCAGCACTAACTCTGTTACCCAATCTCTTAAGTGCGGGGTCACTCAGCTGACCACCAATAATCCATTTGTCTAATCGATGGTTGGATCATCAATCGAGCTACTCGGCAAGAACCTCACCCAACAACACTGCAATCTCAGCCCGCTCGAACTCTCTCCATAAACTGGGCTGGGAACTCACAATACCGCGGAGTGCTACGTCTTCCTACTCAAAGCATCAGCTACAACATTTGCTTTGCCCGTATGGTACAAAATCTCGCAGTCATAATCTTTCACCGACTCTAACCATCTTCTCTGCCTCATATTCAGCTCCTTCTGAGTAAACAGATACTTGAGGCTCTGGTGATCGGTAACATCTGAATCCGCTCACCATACAGATAATGCCTCCAAATCTTCAGTGCAAACACCACTGCTGCCAACTCCATATCATGAGTCGGATAGTTCTGCTCATATGGCTTCAACTGACGGGAAGCATAAGCAATGACCTTCCCGTGCTGGATCAACACACAACCCAACCCAAACTTGGAAGCATCGCTGTAAATCACGAAACTACCTGTCCCCTCCTGGACTGCCAACACTGGTGCTGGAGTCAAACTGCGCTTGAGCCTGGCAAAGCTCTCATCACACTTGCTGTCCCAAATAAACTCGACACCCTTCCTCGTCAGACGAGTGAGGGGCGAGGCTATGGCGGAAAAATCCTCAACAAACCGACGGTAGCAAACTGCCAAACCCAGAAAGAAACGGCTCCTACGAGCAGACAACCGAAGGACAGAGAGCTTCACATACACTCACTGTCTTGCTCCACTAAAGCCAGAAGATCTAATTCCCACGGGGTAGCAACAGGGGTTCACCATGGACTGAACCTCCAAATACCAACGGGGCAACTCTCAACTTTCCTGGAAACAGGAAGACAACCAACAGGGCACGAACCATTCGCCCCACGAGCAAAACTGACTTCTAGCAATCCCGATCCACACCTTGGTCAACACCAAGCATCAACTTGCCACCACATCGGAACCAATTCGGACTCTACTCCAGCAAAAACTAACTTGCTAGGCTACCAAGACTGCCAACAACTCCCCCGAGGCTACAAACTACACGGCTCCAGCTTGCCAACTGAAATTCACTACCTGGGCCTGACTGAGCTCTAGAGAGGCTCTTCACAACCTAGGGTTCTCCGACAACCCTCGACACCCACTGCCAACTAACGGACTAACAACCAACTGCCTGAAGAACAACAACTCCATTTTCCCCGCATCATAACCATGCTGGCCAACTCCAACTCCTTGGGAACCAAGAGGACCCGAAATGATACCGAACGCGTCATCCTCCTACTCAGACGACAACCACAACATAACTTCTACCCAAGGAAAGATCCGAACAACTCTCTTAGTCATAACGATCAACAAGAAGATCCGCCAACCAAGCTTAGGTCCACTTAACAAATCTTACCTAAGCAACAACCTGATACCACGAGCATGGTATCCTTACCACCTCACTACAGCCTTACAACATCCACCTAGAGTCCAACTTTTCCAAGAACGGAGCACCAGATTCCCAAAGCAAACCCTGCATGGATCTGAAACTCCTGCCACAGAACGAACCACACAAAACACACTTGTGTGCACAACTCCCAACCTTCCTTTAGAGATCCAAGACTAACAAATGCTTTTCCCAAAAGCCACACTAGCTCCTGGCAGAGATACAACCAATCAACGGAACACCCAAAGTTCCATCTCCACACGATGCTCGAAGCTATGGCAACCTTGCTCTACCAAAGCATAACCATGCCAAACCAAACTTACTTTATACCATGCCTCTACCAAGGGTGCTTACCCATAAGGCATCCCACTCCTCTCACAAGGCATCCTACTCACCTCATAGGCATCCAACTCATGGTCCCTCATCTGGAACCCAAACTTGCTTCTACGATGCTCAACTCTCCTGAGATTTAGGCACTCGAAGGTAGTTGACCACACTACCAACCACAAAGATCTATTGGCCTTAACACTAGCGTGAGATGCACGCGCACTAACACTTACCAACCGACAACCTGCTTGACTTACTCAACCTCCAGTAACACTGGGAAAAGGCTCCGGCTCCTCTCGAACATCCTTTCACTTGAAATCCTTCGATTACCACTAAACTAGCCCTTTTGCACGACCTACACAGGTGCAACTACCATAAACGGACCCAAGGCTAAAGGAGTGCTCTAAACTTCGAACGACATAGAACCATCTGCTATGCCCATGCCAAACTCAAGCCTGAACCAGACTTAGTGCCAAAGCGGCACACCAACCAATGCACCTCAAGTGCCACTACTACCAAATCCACATCTTACTACCAACGGGGCCAACAAGGTCACAACCTCAAGGGACACGAACTCTGGCTAGGCATACAAGGGCTCAACTCCAACAACCATGCCTAAGGCATCTCATCAAGCTGAAGGCTCACAGCCTACTCTTGCATCTCCACATGATGCTCAACAAACTCTGGCCGGCTCTCTCAACATGCAGCAACTAGCCCTACTCTAGGGGCTTACCAAAAGAAGAGTGTTCGTCTCTATCAAACTACTTGAGGAAACCACCAACGGATCCAGTCCGAATTGAACACTGCTTGCTGCACCCTTAACCACAGGGTTCCGGCTTACTGGCTGCAAACAACAACACTTTACAGAACCACAAAGATGCCTCATCAATCTCCTCGAAGGCTACCAACTTTACAACCACTTTCTGGGCAACCAATTAATCTAACAAGACTCAATATCAGCACTTGAGCTACCCACGCTAGTCCACACGGGGACCTGCTCCACAAACATCCACATCAGCACAACCACAGCTAACTCCTCTCTTGGAGTGGCATTCCAAGGCAAAGCACCTCCACCCTCTCACTAGGGGAAAACCATCAACTGGGCCACAGTTGGCCTATGGGAGTCCAATCTCTACCTCCGTCTGGAACGATGTCCCAGGGCATCCGAATCTACCTGGATACCACAACAAGCCACAACATACATCACACACTGCGGAAAGTTGGCATGATGGCGCTCTAAACCCAAACCAATAACGAGTCAGAACCTGCTCGTCTCCGCTCTACAACACTACACAAGGCAAACACTAGATGACAGGTATTGTAAATTCTTAACCCTTTTTCTACAACAAATAGTAAACTTAGGCGTACCTGATGACTGTCGAAGTGCTAGTGATCATGGGAAAACAACCTACAACAAAAGGTCAATCTACAGAATTTATGACTCTGAGCTCTGATACCAACTGTAAGGGACCGACCCGAATGGGGCACTAAATGGGCCCTTACCCCAATGCATGCATTCAAAGTAAAGGACATTTAAACAGACATGATTTCGGATTCCAATTAAAACAAAACATTCAAAATAACCCCTTTAAAAACTAAACAATTTCCCTGGAACCTATCCCTGTTTCCAAGCACCTGTTCCAAGATAAATACATTTCCAAAGTATACTCCGATCAGAGATTTCTTAAAATCATTCAAAACATGTCTAGATACAAAAATGCTGGAATCCACAAAATATTCAGAAAACATCCTAGGGCTCCGTGCCCAGCTACATGCATTCAGGGGAAAATAAAACATAAAGAGTCATAACACAAAATCAGAGTTTGATGAGTGAGCCCCATGATCACAGACTCCTCCTTCACCATCTGTCTCGCAACTTGGTTACCTATGGAAAAACCACAATAATAAGGGTGAGTAACGAATTACTCAGTAAGAATCCCCAACCGGGGTACAATACGATATACATGGTCATCTCGATGAGCGTATGCAAGCTATGAATATAAACACAGAATAGAGCACATAGCTTAGCCCACACTTGGGCCTCGGATGCCAACTTGGGGTCTTAGTCCGGAATAATATCACCACACAGTCCAATACACAAGTCGCCCTATCACGAGAAACAAGTCCCGCCTCGGCTGCTCATCATCGGCGAAAAAAGGTACACTGGCTCAAGATCCCGAGGAGCTCTCCAATGGTCATTGCAGAATGAGCGTAAGCATGCACCGCGTGCTACTGCAGACCATGGGGGGTGCCGGGTCTAGAGGCAAGCTGCCCATGTCCAGTCACCACGCCTAACTAAATCTTTGGATCGGTGTCACTGACATAAGGGTGTGAGACATGGACACGTAAACTATGTCAGCCTGAACCACCGCACCTGAGGCTAAGGAAACGGGTCGTGGTAGGCTTACACCAGGAAGCTGCCCTTACCTTAACAGGTGGCAATCAGGGGCTACGGCCGAACACGCTGAGGACGTGCCGACTGCCGGGGATGAGGCAATGCCAAGTCATCATCCCGACGGTTGGGGCATTTAACAGTCTGCCACCCTCACCCAAGATTGCGGGACCAGCCGTTAGGGTTAGCTATTCCCTAACGGGATCAGAGCGGAGCTCCATCTCATACGTCCCTGTCGTGGATGCAAGGTACTTTATGCACCCGGCCCAGATGATGCTATCTACCTGCCACTCTAACTTTGCGCTTAGCAATCAAAGCAAACAATTCCATAAAATCCAATACGTGCTCAATAAGATTACAACGAGCCTAGCATGATACTACGAAGCAAGGAATGAATCACGAGCATGCCAGAAAGGAACAACCTAGCATGGATTAACATGAGAATTAATCAGGAAAATCATGCTAATCGGGAATTCAGAATAGAGAACCTAGCTACACATGTCAATAAACACAAACAAGCAATCAATCAGCAATCACATATAATATCGCTGGGTCCACACAACTCCGGTAAGAAATCCTTACCTTGGTCGGGGACGATTTGACACGAAAACCTAAATTGCGAACGAACCCGAACTAGCTACCGAGAACCTATCAATCACAACAAAAATCACACAATAGGCCTAAATATAATAAAATAAACAAGGCTCAGCTCGGGAGCAACTCACGAGGCTCGACGAACGCACGAACGGGCCGATTGCACGAACGGGGCAGCAACAGGGCTGGCTGGGCGCGCTGGGGCGCAGGAATGGGCGCGTGGGCGCGCGGCGGGCGCGCAGGCGATGCAGGGGCGTGTAGCGAGGCTCGGCTGGGCGCTGGCGATGCGACGCGACACGGAGGTGGGCGAGAGCGCGCGCGCTGGCACGACTCGATGCGCCGCGTGGCTCGGCGGACTGGGCAGCTTCTGCTCGCGAACAGGGCGAACAGGGCGATTGGAGAAGGAACTTCGAATTCGGGCGATTGGAGAGGATTCGACGAGCGATTTGTTGTTGGCTGGAATCCCCTACACTGGCTGCACGAAAACCACGCAATTCCCTCACTCTCTCGTCCAGCAGAACTCGAAATCAGAAACAGGGGAGGGCAGGAAGGAGAAGAAGAAGGAGAAGAAAACGCTTACCTGCTGCTCGGGAAGCGATCGACTTCGAATTTGGAGAAGAAGCTCGGTCGAATTGGAGCTGGAGAAGGAAGAAATCGCAAGGGAAATCGTTGTCGGTAGAAGGAAGAATCGCGAAGGAGAAATGGGGAAGAAGAAGGAGAAGCTCGGCCTTTAAACCAAAGGAAGGAGAAACACGGTTATATATTAGGTGGCGCGCTAAAATAAACAAGAGCGTCTGGTAGCTCAAGTGGCAAGGCCACCCGTCTAGCTTCCCATGTGTCCTTGGCTCGAATCTCACTCGACGCGCTATTTAATTCCCTATTTATTTTTACCTTTTTCCAAGCCCAAATGTCTTCACCAAAATTCCCGATCCCATTCAAATCGACTCATAATTTTTCCGGCAATTAACAAATACATAACCGGCCCTGTCGGCCCGACCAAAATTACCAAAATGCCCCTGGGCGACCCGGGAAGACCGGGATGAAATTTCCGGGCCATTACAAGTGCTCTCGGCCAAGCACTAAAGAAGTTAAAGGAGCTCTCGGCCACTCCTTGCATGATGGGTCTCGGCAGGGTCACACAAACAAAACACAAGTTAGTACTTAGTCCAAAGGGAGGCAACACCTTCCAAGCTACTTGTAGCTCTCGGCCAAACCAACACAACAAGTACACAAGCTTACCTAGATATATTCGGCAAAGTCTCCAAGGATGCAAGGAGGTCTCGGCCAAGGTGGATGCATAAACTAGGAGGATTCGACTAGGGCTAGATTTGCACAAGGAAGAAGAGCTTTGTTAGATCTACACAACCATGACACTAGTCAAATAAAAAACACCATCAAGCTTACCTTGGAGCTCTCGACAATGGAGGTTGGAAGAGGGGTGTGATTTCGAATCCAAACCAACTAGGGAAAGGGCAAGTGATTTCGGCTACCAAGCAACTAGAAGAGATCTTGAACCCAAATGCACAATAGCTCTCGAATCTACAATGGAGAAGAGAAGAAGAACTTCTCTTGGTTAGATCTTGGTTTTGGCCATGACTAGGAGAAGAAGGAAAAAGAGTTTGCAAAGACTAACCTTGGAGAAAATCCCAAAAGCTTGAAGCAAGAAGCAAGGAGCAAGGAACAATGAGCAATGGAGCTTGAAGAATTCTGCCAAGAAGAAGAGAAATGGGGGAGTGAAGGTCGGCCAAGAGGGGAAGGAGAAAGAATTAGATGAAACCCTTCTTTTCTTTTTCTTATTTTAAAAATGATAAAATCCAAAAATCCCACCTTCAAATCCTAGCTTGAGCACTTTTAAAATCCCTTTAATTTTTCCTTCATTTGGCTCAAATCCACCTTCCAAACCACCATTGTTCGAATCCTAGCTCCAACACAATTATTCTTATTTTTTTTTCTTTTAACCGGAAAGCCTCCAAACTTCTCAAAAAGCCACTCTTGTTCTGGAACTGGAAGCCGAATAATAACTGAGAAACTGGAATAGATTTCTGGGCCGTTACACCAAACTTCCCAATTTTCCTTTGTTGGGTTCAAGAAAGTCATAGTTGCTTTAATTGAAGTAATTTCAAATTTGAATTTCAAGCAACCTATTTGACTTTTGAAATAACACCTACAAGGAAAGTTTAAACAAGGATTTTGGTATCCATTTCTTGGGTCCTTCATTGTTAGCTATGATGGATTTTGGAACCCATTTCAAATTGGAACTAATATTTCTAATATTCAACTTAAGAAAATAACAACTATAATAATTATAACTAATATTACCACAAGAATAACAAACAACCTTTGGTAAGAATTTATTTTCACAAAATGATTTCGCACAATATTTTTCTTAAATAAATTCTTTTTATGATCATTTTTTAATTTAAAGTAATTTGGTCTAATATGACCTGTAACTCCACAATAATAACATATGGGTACAAATCTTGACTTCATATGCAGATTTCTAGAATTTTCAAGATTCACACAAAATTAAATTTTTCATGTAAATCTCTATCTTTTACATGGTTATGATAACATTGTTTATTATGAGCACATTTTGATCTACGGAATTGTTTAGGCACAAAAATTGAATTCTCATGAATTTTTTTAACTTTCTCATGCTTTGACAAAAAATTAGAACTAACCAAGTTTGACACATTTGGTAAAATAATTTTGGACATACAAGGGATAGCCTTAACAAATATAGTTTTAGAGCTAGACGAAGGATTTTCATCCACATAGCCTAAACTATTTTTCTCATTTAAAGGTTTATCCATGCCAATACTTTTATTTAATCTTTGATCATTAATAGTCAAATTCTTAATGGACTCTTTTGCAATTTCAAGTTCTTTATTAGCCATAATTTCCTTTTCTTTAAGCATATGAAAAAGATCATTTTTCTCATGACTATCACTTTCAAGAAATGCATTTTTGTCAATCAATGAACATTTATCATTTTCTAAAAATTTATTAAGCGAGTTTCAAGTTAATAATTTTATCATTTAAACTAGAAATTTCTTCTTTTAATTTCAATGAACAAAAATCAATTTCCTCATTTTTATTTTTCAAATCATTCAATTTCCTTTTCAATTCACAAGATAAAAAATTGAGATCTTTATTCTCGTTTTCAAGAAATTCAATCCTATCATATAATGCATTTTTCTCATCACTACAAGCATCAATCTCATTATGCAAGAATATATTATTAGATCCATTTTTCAAACATGCATTTTCATCTATCAAAGATTTATTTTCATTCAATAACATGTTATGCTTCTTTGAGAGTTTAGCATACTTGAAGACAAAATTTTAAAATCATGATGTACACTTTCAAATGCATCAAATAATTCATCATAAGAAAAAGGTTCTCGAGTTACCTAATCTCCATCGCTTTCATTATCAGAATCGTTACTTGAATTAGCCATCAAGCATAAAGAGGATTTATCGCACTTTTCCATTATCACTTCCTGAAAATTTTCTTGATTCTTAGATCTGTAATTCTCCTTCACATCAAATAAACCATTAGTAGTAAAAGAAGATTTTTCAACATTATACACAATATCAAGAAAATTCCAAATATTATATGCATAATCAAAAGGTAAAATTCTATCACATAAATTTCTATCTAAAGCACAACATATAATTTTTATGGCTTTGGGATTAAAAGTTAGTAATTCATTGTTCAATTGCAATTTAGATAAATCATGCTCACAAACTTATAAAATATTGAAATTTAAAGCAAGCATAAACTTTTCATTTTATTTCTCCAAATCTTATAATTTCCACCATCAAAGAAAGGCGGCTTATCAATGCAATGATCATAAAAAAAATTCTAAAGTTGTCATAACTCTAGCAATTAAACTTTTCAAAAAAATATTTTTCAAAAATACAAACACCAATTGAATAAGTGAAACTCAAAAAAATGGATACCAAAGAAACACTTTTTGGAAGAAATATTTTGATTACAAATAAGAGCAACCCACTCTAATATCAATTGTAGGATCGAAAGGAAACACTAGAGGGCGATGAATAAATGTAACGACCCGATTTTCAGAGTTCAGTTTCAGGAATTGTTCCGGTTAGTTTATGAGGGTTGGGAGTTTGCTTTGTAAATAAAAATAAAGAGAAATTTATTTAGGCCATGGAGGGTTTCGAACACAAGATCTCGTACGTGGAGGTGGCGTAGCTTAAAAGAAATTAGAAGAAATTAAAGTGCTTCCATTGAACCCTTGACCTAAAGAGGTTTGGAGGCTTGGATTAAATGAGTTTAGAAAGGAGAAAAAGGTTGTTCTCGTTAGGACTCGAGGAAAGCCCAGCGAAGGGAATCGCCTAATCTATTTAGGAAAAGGAAAAGAAATCGTTTCTTTTTTTCCTTCAAGGACTCCTCTCCTCTTTGCCGTTTCCCCAAGAACCGAGTTCAAGAACCGAGAGGTAAGGGCTTCTCTTTTCTTCTTCTTCTTCCTTAGCCTATCATCACCCTTTGTCGCTTGCCCAAGCCCTAACCGAAGGTTTTGTGTGTGCCTAGGACCAGCCGAGGATAGCCCTTCTGCCGGCGTGAGTGTGTGTGAGTGTTTGCCGCCCAGCCGAGACCAACCTTGCCTCGCCCGCACGCTGCCGCAAGCCCTAGCGCCGCAGGCTGTCGCACAGAGCCTTGTCGCATCCCACCAGCGAAGCCGCACCAGCGATCCGCACCATAGCCCGTTCGCTCGTCTGTGACCACCGCAGCACAACCGCCTTCACTCCCGGTCGCCCACGCGATCCCTTGCCACAACGACCTGCACATCAGCCCCTCGCCTCGCCTCGCCTTCGTGCCCCCGCGCCCGTGCCTAGCCGCGGCCAGCGATGGCGACTCTTCGAGCCCGGGCGCGCGTGCGCGCGCCAGCGCCACGGCAAGACAGATAGCCTCTTGCTTCCGCCGCTTGCTCGCCTCCTCGCTTGCCGCTGTCGCCGACGCGCGTGCCGAGCCAGCCTAGTGCTTTCTCTAGTGGTTGTTCGGGTTGAATTTGCTATATAAGAATCCCCAACCGGGGTAAAATACTAAAACAAATCATCTAGCACACAGACACATGCAACCAAACACTAACACAAAGAAATCAACTTGGCTTAGGCTAACCGTCACTCCTAGAACTTACCTATTCAAGGACTTACCGAGCTGCCCATCGGGACTTACAACAACAACCTACATTCAATTTTACACCGTGATGCTCATCGGTGTCTTACACAATCTAGGACACGATGATGCCCATCAGGTCTTACACATACTAGACACAATGATGCCCATCGAGGTCTTGCTCAACCAGACACAATGATGCCCATCGGGGTCTTACTCAACCAGCACTCAAGGATTCCCATCGGGGTCTTATACCGACTTAAACACAAGGATGCCCATCGGGGTCTTTAAATACCCGACCCGAATGGGGCCTAAACTAGGCCTTTACCTCAATGCATGCTTTTAAAACTTAGAAAATAATATGCAAGGTTGTATGCCAGATTCTGAATAAAACTAAAATGGTAAACATCCATTCAAAACAACACAAAATGTCATGGAACCTGTCCCTTTTTCCAAGTACCTGTTCCAAGCTAAATACAATTTAAAACGTACTCTGATCACAGATTTAATTCAAACGTTCGAAATCCAAAACAGTTTACATCAGTGTCAGAATCCATAAAACAACCTAGAGGCTCCGTGCCCAACTACATGCATTCAGAGGACATTAAACATAAAACATAAACATAAGACTCGAGTTTAATCACCGGTTTCCATGATCGCAGCTCCTCCTTCAGCCATCTGTCTCGCGCCATGGTTACCTGTGGAAAACCACATAATAAGGGTGAGTAACGAATTACTCAGTAAGAATCCCCAACCGGGGTACAATACGATAAAACTGGTCATCTAGCAGAATGTATGCAAGCCATGAATATAAACACAGAAGAGAGCACATACTTCAATCCACACATAAACCTCGGATGCCATCATACGGTCTTACTCCGGAAAACTACAACGCGATACGATACTATACGAGAAACTAGTCCCGACCTCAGCCTTCCTACTGTCGATACGAAAGGTGAACTGAACTCAAGATCTCGAGGAACTCTTCAGTCGGCTGTGTAATGAGTGTGTGTCGCGCGCACGCATCTTCTTTGCAAACCGGGGGTGCTGGGTCTAGGGCAAGCTGCCCTGGTCCAGTACTCATGCCTAACAAATCTCTGGATCGGTGTCACTGAACATAGTGGTGTGAGACCAGGACACGAAAACTATGTCAGCATGTACCACCGCACCTGAGGCTAAGAAATCGGTCGTGGTAGGCTTACACCAGGAAACGGTCCTTGCCGTATCAGGTGGCAATCAAGGGCTACTGCCGACACGCTGAGGACGCGTCGACTGTCGGGGACAAGGAAATGCCTCGTCATTCCCTTGACCGTTGGGGCATTTAACAGTCTGCCACCTTCACCCAAGATTGCACTGGGCTGCCGTTAGGGTTAGCTAACCCCTAACGACGGATCAGGGACGGAGTACTGCCTCGCACGTCCCTACCACGGATGCAAGTTACGTTATGCATCCTCGCCCGGATGATGCTATCTATCAGAACTCTAAGCTATAACAGATAACAGTAAACATTCCAATACGTGCTCAACAGAAACAATGAACCTAGCATAATACTATGAAGCAAGAACAGATAACAAGCATGCCAGAACAGAACAACCTAGCATGGAACTAACATGAGAAACAATACGAGAATCATGCGATCGAATTGAGCGAGCACCTATCCACTAACATGCTGATAAACATAAACAAGCACACAAACATCAATCACAGAATATATCGCAGGGCCCAAACAACTCCGATAAGAAATCCTTACCTTGGCGGAAGGAGACAACACACAAAGATCCTATGCTGCGATCGACCCTGAGCTAGCTAATGGAAACCTAACAAGCAACAACAATTATCACAACCTATAGGTCTAAAAAAATAAAACAAACAGGGCTCAGCTCGGGAGCAACTCACACGGCACGGGCCGACGTGACAGACGAGACGGCCGTGACAGCGCTGGCGCTTGCGCGTCTTTGGTGCGGCGGTGCCTAGCAGCGTCGGATGGGCAGCGTGCCTGCGGCGCTAGGGCGCTTCTTTGCGGGCGTCTTTGGTGAGGCGAGGCTGCGCGCGTATGACGACGATGGCACGGGCGCTGGGCTACGCGCGAACGGCGGCATTGGCAAGGGCGTGCAGACGCGACGGCTGGGCGCTGGGCTGCGCGCGGCCAGTGGCCGGGGCTGCGGCGCGCGCGATCTGCTCATCTTGGAGCTAGACGACGCGGGCGTGTGCTCACGCTAGGGCCCCAGGCGAGCAAGGGCTGGCGCGTGGACGGGCGGAGCGAGCGACGCGAGGCGCTTACTGCACCGGGATGGGCTGCGAAGCGATTTGTTTGTGCTGGCTGCGACGGCGGCTTTGCGCGATCACCACGCTCTTGGCGATGTGGCATGGGCTGGGTCAAGGGCTACGACGGCTCTACTGGATGGCTAGGGATGGAGGTGAGTCGGCTGGCGTGGGGGTGTGGTGAAGGAAGAGAGAAAAGAGAAGAAGAAGGAGTTAGGTTTTTGGGAAGATGGGATGGAAGACCGATTTTGAACCAACTCTCCCAGGCCATGGATTTTAAGGTAACACGAAAGCTTGTAAGGTGAGGCACAAAAACACCAAGTGGCTCACTTGGCATGGCTCTCCTCTAGCACACAAGGCTACCCTGGCTGAACTCTTAATCCAAACTCAACTCTAATTTTATTTTTGCAACTCCCAACACCCGAACTCAACCAAAATGCAACCACAATCTGAAAACAAACCTCCAAGACTAAACAACAGCTGAGAAACAAAACGACCCTGACGGCCTGGCCAAAATACAAAAATACCCTTGGGACAAACCTAGAAGACCGGGATGAAAACCTGGGCCTTTACAGGGTCTTACTCCTGCTAGGAACATGAAGATGCCCATCGGGGTCTTACACATATTGCCAACAATGTGATGCCCATCGGGGACTTACATACACTAGCAACGCATTGGTGCCCATCGGGGTCTTACCCTTGCGAGACCTAAACTAGTAACTCCTGACAGTGTCGTAAGTTTAGGATCACAAGCTAACAGATTGACCAGGCAATATTCAACAGCAACACAATCCTAGCATGGCTCTATAGAATATGAACAGGAAACACGGATATGCCAGAGTAAGAAAATCCCTAGCATGAAGCCAACATGAACAAGACAACAAACATGCCAGCAAGTCAGAAACAAGAATCCTTTCCACTGGAATGCTCATATACAATTACAAGATATCAACGTGCCATTAAAGTAATCGCAGGGTTCACAGAACCCCGGTAAGAAATCCTTACCCTGAATATGCGGTAAACAATCACCACAAACAAACAAACGACCCTCGAGCTGCAAAGTCAACCCGAACAACCACCCAAGAAGGCACTAGGCTGGCTTGACACGGCGTGCGGCAGCAAGCGGCAAGCAGGCGGCAGCAAGCAGCAGGGGCACGGGGCTGCTGTGCGCTGGCGCGAGCATGATCGACTAGGCGTGAAGAGCTGCTGCTGCGCTGCGGCTAGGCACGGGAGCGCGGGCATGAAGGCGAGGTGAGGGGCACTATGGCGATGCGTCGCTCTGGTGACCGGGAGCGAAGGTGGCTGTGCTCCGGCGTTCATGGGCGAGAGAGCGGGCGAGCGAACAGGCTATGGTGTGGATCGCTGCGTGCGGCCGCCAGTGCGACGACTTGCAAGGCTCATCAAAGGGCTGGCGCGGTGTGTAGAGAGCGGGGTTGGCGGCGGCGTGCGCGCGCGAGGCAAGGCCGGTCTTGGTGGGCAGTGAAACACACACACACACTCACCCCGACGGAAGGGCTGTCTTCGACTTGTCCTAGGCACACACACAACCTTCGGTTAGGGCTTGGCCAAGCGACAAGGGGTGATGATCGACTAAGGAAGAAGAAGAGGAAAAGAGAAGCCCTTACCTCTCGGTTCTTGAACTAAGTTCTTGGAGAAACGGCACAGAGTAGAGGAGTTCTTGAAGAAAAAAAAGAAACGATTTCTTTTCCTTTTCCTGAATAGGTTAGGCGATTTCTTTCCTGGCTTTCCCCCTTCGAGTCCTAGCAGAACAACCTTTTTCTCCTTATTAAACTCATTTAATCTAAGCCTCCAAACCCCTTTAGGTCAAGGGTTCAAATCCCAATGGAAGCACTTTAATTCATTTTAATTTCTTTTAAGCTAAGCCACCTCCACGTACGAGATCTTAGGTTCGAAACCCACCAAGGCCTAAATAAATTTCTCTTTATTTTTATTTACAAAGCAAACTCTCAACCCTCATAAACTAACCAATATAATTCCTGAAACTGAACTCTGAAAACCGGGTCGTAACAATAAAGTTCGCCAACTTTTTAGTTGTTTGAAACATAATTTTAAGATCAAAACTTTGTTAATCTAAAATAACCCAACAAGCAATTATAATATTTAAGAATTGAAATCACAAAAAAGTTATAGTTAAGAGAAGGGAGAAAGACACAAAAGTTTATATTGGTTCGGAAATCCTACTTCACTCCCCAAGGCTTATCCTTGGGTATTTTAAAAGAAGATTCTCTTGCAGGTGAGAACCAACCAACATGACCCTCTTTTTCCTAGGCTAAAGAGAAACCTAAATCCTTTTCACGGGTTCAGGATTAAACCACTACTACCCTCTTTTTTTAAGGCTAAAGAGAAACTCAAATCCGTTTACTGGTTCAGGATAAAACCAATTACGTTCTTTCACAAACCAAGGTGTTCCAACACCTTAATACAAATCCTAAATACAAAATAAAAATAACTCTCACAAAGTACCTCTCCTGGGCAAGATTCACAAGCTTGGCGTTAACAACTTCTTCACAAAATTTGCAATTTGTTGATTCAAGAATGTGTGAAGCAAATGACACTATTTGAAGCTTTGGGAATAATAACATTGTTGTCTCACTTTAGTTCTTGAAGCAATGTATTTAATGGAGAGAAGATGAAAGGTGTCAGTTGGATTTAGGGCAAAATGATCGAAGATCGAGATTTGATAAAGATATGATGAAATGGTGGCCATTGGATTTAGGAAAAATGTATTATATGGCTGGGATGGAATGAAGATAAGATGGGAAGATTTTTGGTTAAAAAAGAAACAATTTGAAAAAGAAAATCCCATTTTTTTATAGGCGATGTTTCTTCAAATCTTCATTTGTCCATATCTTCTTTATTTTAATTCCAATTTTCAAGATTCACAATGCGTTGGAATCGTCTCTACAAGTTCTACATAATAAATACTTAAAAATCTCCAAAAATATCATTAAAGAGAGTTCAAGTTTGTTATCATCAAAACATTAATTAATTAGTTATTTAAAATTAATTAATTTAAGTTAGGCCCAAAAATCTAACAAGAAATTCATTGGTTGCTTTAGCATTGCATTATTTAATAAATTTGCAATACAATTATGCCTCCATATATTCTTATGCTGAGAAGAGACTGAAGATTAACAACAAATGCCTTAGGAGATGACCTTTAAAACAGTAAAACTTACGACAACACTGACTGTGTACCCTTGCACATATTTGCTCAAGAACTTTTACAGATTTAGTTGAATAATTTCTATAGCTTATCTTAAGTAGAATTCGATCGTATTGTTGGAACTGCACAAGTACCCTAGTCATGCCTTGTTTCTCAAATAGACATTTACATTACATTTATTTCTTACTTTATGCAAGCAAACCAATTTCAACTAAACCCATTTGTTACCTTTTGTTCTAGTTTCTAAACATCACCCTTGATAATTTACAATCCTTGCCTAAGAATCGATAATTTACTTATTACTTGTTGCATACCACATATACTTGTGCGAGTGTAAACTAAAAGCACACGAAGCATCCTAGTTTTCTGCTTTTATCAAAGTGAAATACTTTGAAGCACATCGACATCGACATTTCACACCGTAAGCTATTTTATTGTGGACCATCAAGGATTTTTAGCATATAGTAACTTTTGTCTGTGTGTACTATAAAATGGTATAAAACATGTTTGATATGTGGAGAGAAAACATCATCTATTTATTTACATACAGGTAAAAAGTATGTGTATCTCGACATCTAAGACATCTACCTTTCGGAAACCCCTATCGAAGTCAAAAGAAAGCATTTAGTGGAGAACATGAATTAGGAGTAGCCCCTAAATATTTGAGTGGTGAAGAGATTCATCCACGTCTATACGTGCAAAAATCTCGAAAAGAGAGCATTTGTTGCAATAGAAATTTTAACAAATCAAAACCATCCACGTCATTATCCTAAAAATTAATGGAGAAATTCAATTATATTTTGGGAAAATTACTAGTCAATATTTTTCCCAAAATTAAATAGATTAAAAGTTGATTTATTTGAAATTTTGGTCAAAATTAAAATAGGTAGAGTTTAGAAAGTAGAGGCTTGAAATTTCAGGAGCCATTAAAAGTATATATAACACACAACCTGCACAATCCTATCCACTAACAGTATATATAACAGACAACCAGGTGCCATTAAAGCCAAGCGCAAGGTCCACACAACCCCGGCAAGGAACCCTTACATGAAAAGTAGAGATGCACAACAATAGGAAAATGCTCCTCGAGCTGCAGAATCACACAAGCAAACCTATCAAACAACAACAACCAATTTAATCACAACACCTAAGAGTAAGCAACCAAAACAACTCTCCCGAGAGTTAGGGTTTACCAATCCGAGAACCTCCAAGCTCTGGAAGCAACAAGGTTCGGCTCGTGAGGTGCACTCCTATGCCTCAAAGCTTGGGCTTATGCATAGGTGACAAGGAAAACCCTCTCGACAATGAAGTGCTTGCAAGCTTGCTGGTTGCGATAACAAGATCAAATAGGGATGGGGCTCTCGGCTAGGTATGGTGACAACAAGAAGCAATAGGGAAGGTAGTCTCCTCGGTTATCGTTGTTGCCGCAACAAGGATTAAGAGCAGAGAGAACAAGATGGAGAAGGAGATGGCTTCGACAATGGAGTTCTCGGCCAAGGCTTGAGGAGCTCACGGCAGCTAGAGTGCTTGGCGATGGAGCTTGGAGATGGAGCTTGAAGTTTCGGCAATGGAGAAGGGAAAGACGAACAAGGATTCGACAACAATGGAGAGAAGGGAGAAGAGAAATCGCAAGAGGAAGAAGATGAAGTGTCTCGTGCGGCTAGGTCTCGAGAAGGAATCGACAAATTCATTTGTCGATTGAAACTCCTTGCCACCTACCTTCGAGTCCCAGCGAAGGTGCCTTTTTCTTCTATTTTGCACAAAATACCTCCAAGCCACTCAAATGCAAAACCAACAGGGTTCGAGTGCTGGCGACAACACCTTTTTCATCTTATTTCTTCCTGTTAAGACAAGCCTCCAAATGCCTTGTCCATCACTAGTTTGAATCCTAGAAACAACACAATTTAATCCTATTTTCTTCTTTAAAAGCAAAGCTTCAAATCCCTTGTCAATCCTCCCTTCAAGTCCCACCAACAACACTTTAATTTCCTATTTTTACTCTTTTAACCGATCGACCACCAAACCACTCAGAAAGCAATCACAAATCGAGAACCTGAAACCGAAACAAAAAACCAACTCACCAAGAGTCAGGAAAAAAATCGAAACTGTAACAGCCCAGGTTTACATTCCGGTTCTCCAAGTACGTTCAGTTGGTTGTTAGGGTTGTTTGAGCTTCTAGTGGCATTTTGGTCATTTGGCCTTCAAGGGTATTTTTGTAATTGCCTAGGGTTTCGATTGTTTTCCAGACTTGTGTTGAGCTGCTATTTGTGTTCCGCTTTTAGGTTCCCAGTTCTGGAGTTGTTTGGAGAGGTTTGAGGTCGTCCGAGATTAAACAGAAAATAGTTTTACAAAGGTGTTAAAGTTGGGACTCGAAGGGGGAACCTCATTTGAAACTTGGCCAAAAGGAGGATTAAATTGTATTTTCATTGAGAAAAAGAAAAAGAAAACTCATTTCTTCCCTTCCCTTTTGCCCTAGCCGACCACTCCACCCCCATTCCTCTTCTTCTTCTTCCTCATTCTCCCTTGGCTGAATCTCCAAGCTCCCAAGCTCCATCCTCCTCCAAGCTTCTTCTCCTCTTGCAAGCATAGATCCGAGGAGCTCTTCTTCTCCTTGTTGTTGCGCCACACTAGATCTAGCCATTCACCATCATCAAGCCTAGATCCGAGATCTCCTAGCAAACTTGTATTTGAAAATCCTCTTCTTGTTGCTTGAATACGAGATCTCCTTGCCAAGCTCATCTTCTTGAACTCCTTTGCTTGTTGGTGGAAATCCGAGAGCTCCCTTCTCTAGCCATCATTTCCGAGAGCTTCAAGGTAAGTGTTTGTTGTGTGGATTTGTAGATCTAGTTGAGAACCAACTTGGTTGGTTGGGTTGTGTTCTAACCAAAGCTTATTCTCTTGTTGTACAAGCCTAGCCTAGCCGAGATCTTTAGTTGTATGTTGGAAGGGCTAGCCGAGACCATCATTGTGCTTCCTCCATTGCCGAGACATCAAGGTGAGTTGAGTTGTTGTTGGTTGAATTATGCTACCAAGATCCCCATGGTGGCCGAGAGCTACATGGAAGTTATTGGTTGTGTGTTTGAGGTTTAACTGAGACTAACTTGTGGTTTCTATTGTTGGTGATGCCCTAGCCGAGATTGGTAAGAGTGAGCTTTGAAGTTGCTTGTTGTAAGGACTAGCTTGCTTTGGCCGCACCACCCTTGGGGAGTTGGTGATTGTTCGGGTTTTGGTGAAGCCCTAGCTCCTGTTCTGGTTTGGTTGTTTAGTTTGTTCGACATTCGATATTAACTATTGCTGGCTTATTGTTAGGTTAGCTTGTGCGGTGATCTACAGCTCAAGGAGCACTCTATATTGTTAGGTTCTGCTTGTTTGACAGGTAAGGTTCCTTGCCGGGGTTGTGTAGACCCTGCGCATTGCAATGATAACTCTTGGTTGTTTGTTTATATGTTGTACTGTTAGTGGATAGGTTTCTATAGGTTGTCTGGATTACATTGCTAGTGGATAGGTTCTTGCAGGTTTCCTGGATGCTACTCTGTTTATAGTTATGTTTAATTCAAGTTTGTCTATGGATCTGGTCTTATATGTTGTATGCCCTGTTCCCTAAATATTGTGTTTATGCTCGTGTTGTTTGCTAGGGCTCGACATTTAGTTTATTGTACCGTGTTGTTGCACTCTCCTATTTATTAAATGTATCGTATGTCTACAAATACTCTATTGATTATAAGCTAGTTGTATGTTGGACCCTGATAGCTCAAGGCTACCCAGAGTATTAGAGTTTATTACGGTGTCCCAAGTGATAGTCGAGTTGCGTGCTGGCTCAGTTTTGCTCAATACTAGCCCAGTGTGTTGCTGTCTCCGGACTAGCCCAGTGTGCTAATGACAGGTATGAGCCGGACAAGCCTAGTGTGTGCTGTCCCTTGTTGGCCCAGTGTGTGCTGACAAGTACGACCAGGACTTGCCCGAGTGACTGTTGAGTTGCGTGCTGGCTCGGTTTGCCTAGGACTAGCCCAGTGGGTTGTCTTGTCCTCCTTAGTTAGCCCATGTGTGCTAACCTTGTTTGTTTGTCTGATTTTGATATAGCTTATGAGATTATTTAACTGTTTTGCTGTTTGTTAGCCCATTGTGTGCTAACCACTGTCTAGCTTTGAGCATAGACCCATGATGTTGATCATCCTCTGCTTCGTATTTGTTGAGACCGCCATGCTATTGTTTGATGCTTATATGCTAGGATGCTAGAGGATTTGTTGTGCGTATTGTACCCCCGGTTGGGGATCCTTCTGAGTGCAATTGTACTCACCCTTTTTGTGGTTTTTCCACCATTAACTTGGCATAAGATCGAGGTGGCTAGAAGAGGAGCCGGATGATCATGGGAAAGGGCCTGCATCTCCTTGTCTTATCATGTTACTTTTGTTTAAACAGTTTTGTTGGAAGTTGTAATTTTTTTTTAAATTTCTCTGGCCAGAGGCTAAATGATTTGGATGGTAAATTTTTGATGCCTTGGAATTGTTCAAGTGTATAAAGTAATGATTTAAGTTCAGTTTTAATTCTCGTATTTTAATTATTGCATCATTAAGTAAGGGACATTTAGGACCATCCAGTGTCGGTGTGTCATTACGAAACCCCGGACAAATACCAAAACTACCCGTGACGGCCAAATGATCAAAATGCCTGAAGGCTCAAACTGCCCTAACGGCCCAACCAGACTACCGAATAATCAACCAAAAGTACCTAGAGAACCGAAACGAAAACCTGGGACGTTACAATAAGGAACACTGAAAGGTATTCTAGTCATGTTCATTAGTTCATGTGAGTGCTCTTGCATGTTAAGGGAAAGTTTAGAGATAATCATCCAGCTACTGCGCACAATGCACCATTTGAATGTAGTTGGCTTTGAAGGAGAATTTGAGTCAATGTGAATGAATGGGAGGGCAAACATTAGCTAACAGTGTGAAACTTCCGCCTTACCAACTAGTTATCCCTAAGAAATGTAAGTTGCATCCTAAAACCTTAACCGAAGCCTTATTTCCATATAAATATTTTTTTAAACATTTTTTTTAATTTACATTAGATTTACTAATCCAACTCCTTTTAGTTCGTTGATGTATATTTATTGCATCACATTTTATTATATTCCATTAATGCACTTAGACATGGGACAAAAAGTGAACAATTTCCTTTTATTACATGTTCGACTCTTGAGTTAATATTGATATTTTTTAATCACTCAATCCTTAGGGATAATTATATAAATATACTTATCACTTGACTGCTTTTGACTGCATACACTTGAGTATTGTTGCTTTTGAATGCTTTAAGCTTGGTAAATGCTCGCGACATTAAGTAGAAATAATAATTTAAGTCGTGCATATCAAAAATTACATTAGAGACCTTAAAATAATTTCCATCCTTAAAAGTTTAGCTAATATATAATAACTTTTAAATAAATACTGAATTTCTCTCGTTGCTACTTTAATCCTTTGGTTTCTCTACAATACTTTAAAGTGTAACACTGAAGGATAAAGACTTACATCTTAAAATAAGTCTCACATTTGTAGCTTGGGACAAATTTACTCATAATAATTTCATTCTTGGAAGAATTTTTTATGAACATGTTTTTCTTGTCTCCAACATTATGCACAAGTCTACCATATGAGTTTGTGATAGTCTTTAGTGATATATTTTACTTAGTTAAATCATAGCATTACTCTTTCAATCACTTTAAACTAGCATAAATGTAGAATTAAATAGCTCTTGCACCAAATAACTGATATTCAAAATGTAAAAATGGTCAGCAAAACCATCTATCTCATCATTTCCAAACTCTCATATTTAACTGTTTAAAATTAAAAACTTTCCGCCAATTTTAACTCTTTCAATCATTGTGATCTTTTTCCATTTCTCTAAAGAGTATTTGGTGAAAGTTACTGGTTGTCACAAAAGTCTTTAACACCTTATTCTAACAACACATATTAATGTATTTAAAAATTAGAATATTGTCAAGGTAGAAACAACCCTAAATTTTTTTATATACTTTCCAAAAGAAAAACATTAGAAATCTCTTCTTTTTGTTTTCAACATTGAATGTTGATAACTCTCGGTTAGAGAGTTACTTAGTCCTTAGTTAAGGTATTTTTAACAAAGACTCGAGCATTATTATCTTAAGATAGTTAACTATATTTCAAATATAATGCATGTAGGATTATAGGTTAGGATTAGAAGCAAAGGATTATAAAGAATCTTTTGTATTGAAAATTATAATGTTTGAAGCTTTTTAATTTGCGATTTAAGGACGGTTGTCTCACTGACGGTTTATTACCATCGCATTCAATCCTCATAGATGAGGGAATTCCAATTTATAAAGTATTTGTAATTATTTTTTTAATTCGCGCTTAATTAAAGTTGAATATTATTAAGAGAAATTGAGCTAAATATTCAATTTTTCAAATAGATTTAAAAACCTATTCTATTAGGAAATGGTAGATATCCATAACATAACAATCCACATGAGTTATCAACCCCTCCCATAAATCCTATAAATAGGATGGTGTGAAGCATTTAGAAATACAACTCAACAATAGAGAACAACTCACTTTTCTCTCTACTTTGTTCTTCTTTATTCTTGTTGTTCTTTGTTATTTTATAACACGTTATCAGCACGAGTCTCTACCACCTCGTTAAGCTCTGAGAAAAGTTCTTTACTTTTTTTATGATTTGTGTTAAAACATTCTATGCGTATAAATGTATATGAGTTCAACAACTCGCATATATACAATAAGCAAATTTTGATCATTGATCATTTTTATTTTGTTGTTAGTTCATATGTTGCTCATAATTTTATATACTATCGTATTTGTTCCATGTTTTTATGTTGCTCTTTATTTTATATGATATGCTCAAAATGTTAACTATTTGGCATAGTTGTAAAATTGAATTATTTCCGTTGTCTACAACTTATCTCTTGTATACATTGAACTTGAAATTATGTAGTTCAAATAATAAATTCGAATGTGTTCATTCTCATTATATATATGATGATTTTGACTTAAAAAAAAGATTACATCATCAACTCTAATTATGGGTGTTTTATATAGGTTGATGTATTTAAGATGAGCAAAAGAAAACATCTCTACGTGGAAACTAATATAGAAGTTAAATTAGTTAAATTTATGTGTTACGTATTTTGTAGTAATTAAATTTATTGAAAGAAGTTATTTGATAAAATTTTCATTTTATATATAGAGAGCATGTTTATGTATATCTATCAATAACATGCATTATAAACACAATACTAAAAGGTAGAAAGAGTTTCTACATCAACAATGTTTAAGTGCATGATGTTAATAATTGCTGATTGAATGCACTTGAAGTTGCAGTATTTCAAATTGAGAATTGCTCATTTTGATTAGATGCACATAGAGTTGTGTAGGTTTTAACAAGAAGTGCTCACTTGATATATGGACTTATAATAAGTGCACATCATGAATAAATAAGTGATTCTAAAATAATGACCAAATTTCAAAAGAGATTCCTAAACTCCGATTCAAATCATTACCGATGTAACACTACCTATTAAACATGCGAAATAAACTTAGGTTATTTCCTCTTCCAATTGGCAACCTATTAGTTTGTGTGGAAAGTCGATCGACACTCACTATTATAGTGATGCACCTAAGTTAAATGCTCTAGATGAACCCTTCCAGTTTCTTCCTACGACATGCTACTAAGATTCACTTTCTCCTTGTTTTTCCCTAATGAAGGTAGTTCATGATATAGACACATAACACAAAACAATATATGGAAAACATATTAGAATTGTATTACTGAAGTAAAATGAGTTTAACAGTGAAATAAAAGAAAAAAACAAATAAAAAACTTGTCATTATCTCGGTCTAGTCTCTGAACTCCACTGGAAAGAAAGAACATAGAAAAGACCAAACCTCCTCTCTATTACACAAATAATCTATTTATATGATCTGGTCGTTAAATTTACGAATCTTCCGTAATGGCACGAATCAATCATTGCAATATTTTCTCCTTTTTTTCTTGTAAAATGTGTTTTAATTTGTCTAAGGTAGGAATCCTGCGATTTCAAAGAATCCGTCTCATAATTTGTCTAGTTAGTCAACTTTACGCCGTCGGACAATTCCTTCCTTTTTACTTGAAGTGCTTCGCCTTCGTCTCCCGAAGCTTTAATTGCTCACAAGCTCGCATCTAGAGTTAAAATGTTATTAGATAAAAGATAATTGTATAAGTTATGTATGAAGAGTATAAAGAATTTTAACAATAAAACTAGGATAAATTGATAACTTATTGTATAGAAATTAAGAAAGTCCGACATTTTGAGAAACAACATGCCAAGAACCCATGTCTCGGTGATATAATTTCTCATTCATAGGATTTTGATCACTTCGTCAAATAGGATACTACAATGCGACCAACGCTTGGAGGATGCAGATTAGGAATATCTTATTTTGGTAGAATTGTTTGAAATATAGGAAAAGCTTTTATCTTGCCGTAAAAGATAATAACAAGCTCATGAATCTTGAATGATCATGCTTGGGCTACAAGGAAGAAAAACACTTATACATACGTCAAGAATCGATGATCAACTCGTACTAGCACAAAGGTGTGTCAAAGTCCGTAGATCGCAAGTGACGACAAAATCGGTTCTTCAAAACCCATTTTATCTTCTTTGTCTATTGGTTTTTCATCGCTTTTCTCTATTGCCTTCATAGATCCTTGTGCTTCATTGAAACTCTTAGAATTAGGTTGTAACACAAACATGTGGATTTTTTAATACAGATGTTTGTTTTTAGATATTTTCTTCCTTTTCACATTCTCATGCATATTTACTTCTTAATCAAGATGCATGATAAGCAAAGGTTAAAGCTTGAATAAATAATTAACTGCAATTTATGAAAAAGGAAGATGTGTTAATACTTACGGTGGTTGCTTTAATTAGTGATGAGATATTTTAGTGCAATATAATGAAGATAAATTCATAAGAGTAAGATACTACTAATATCCTACGCTTTAGAATCGCATTTACACAAGTATACACAGTCAAAATTGCAGCAAGTGGTAACTATTATTTTATCGTTCTCCATAGGGAATTGATAATTAACAAGTGTTATCTTAAGAGTCAGTACATATAAGAAATAAGTTCAATTGGTTTTTGGCTTTTATCTAAAGTAACAAAATAATTAAAAGTTAGAAGATGTATTGAAACGATTAAGATTAAATTCATGATAAATACTTGTAAGACTATTAGTATAATTCTCGGAAAAAAAAGAAAAAAAGAAAAAGAGAAAAAAGAGAGAAAAGAATTGTAAGAACCCGACTCTAAAAATAGTCCTAAACCTTGTTCTTACTGAGCATGCATGAATGTAAAAGCATTTAAAACAAATGAGACATCTCTGAAAATGAAAATACCTTGAAATTAAAATCCTCCAAACATAAACCTGTGAAAATAGTAAACAAAGGTCTTGGCCAGTAATTTCTTTTAATCATCCAAAAATAGTTTCAAAAAACATAATGCAAATCCTCCTATGGACTCCGTGCCCAACTACATGTTGAATCAAATAAAGACATAAAACATAGACAGAGTGACGTCGACAGCTCCTATGATCAATCAGCTCCTTCGCTAGCCGTTCCGGTGCTGTCCCAAGTTA
The DNA here is from genome assembly GCA_036507275.1 of Sicyos edulis. Taxonomy (NCBI): domain Eukaryota; kingdom Viridiplantae; phylum Streptophyta; class Magnoliopsida; order Cucurbitales; family Cucurbitaceae; genus Sicyos; species Sicyos edulis. The sequence goes on from CM071847.1 coordinate 21,563,301, forward strand.
CCTGGTTGAAAAACCACAAAAAATAAGGATACGCCATTCTACATGCTAAGCCATCACAGTCAGTTTAGACAAACCCTATCCACTAACATGCTTAATCACAACATATGAATTCAGGGCATACATCATACAAGAACAGGTCAAATAAGCATACATGATTAGGACATAAGCATTAGCAAAGTAGCATCCAGATAACCTACACAAACCTATCCACTTACAGTATATATAACAAACAACCTGCACAAGCCTATTTCACTAACAGTATATATAACAGACAACCTGCACAATCCTATCCACTAAAAGTAAATATAACAGACAACTTGCACAATCTTATCCACTAACAGTATATATATAACAGACAACTAAGAGACATCAAAGCCAAGCGCAGGGTCCACACAACCCCGGCAAGAAACCCTTATCTGAAAAGTAGAGATACACAACAATAGGAAAATGATCCTCGAGCTGCAGAATCACACAAGCAACCCAATCAAACAACAACAACCAATTTAATCACAACACCTAAGAGTAAGCAACCAAAACAACTCTCCCTGGAGTTAGGGTTTACCCAATCCAAGAACCTCCAAGCTCGGCAGCAACAAGGTTCGACTCGGCAAGTGCACTCCTCGGCCTCAAAGCTTGGGTTTGTGTGTAGGTGACAAGGAAAACCCTCTCGGCAATGAAGTGTTTGCAAGCTTGTCAGTTTATGGAAATGTAAGAACCCGACCCAAAACATGGTCCTAAACCTGGGTTCTCACTCAGCATGCAAGTTAAATATGATAACAAGCGGTTTAGTGCTCATATTTAAAAACTCTTCAAAACATATGAGAAGGGGGAACCCTTAAAACATAACCAACAATTTTCATTTAAACAAACCAACGAAATAAAACAAGTCTGGCCAGTGTTTATAAAAGCATACAATACAATTGAAACAGCTTTTAAACAATGTTCCCCTAGGACTTCTGTCCATCTACATGCTGAATAAACAATGCAATAATAAATGACAGAGTGTCGGAAGCTCCCATGATCAATCAGCTCCCTCCGTTAGCCCTCCTGGTGTTGTCCCAAGTTACCTGAAAGATAAATAAGGGTGAGTATAAACATACTCAGTAAGAATCTCCAACCGGGGTACAATACGATACATCAGTCATCTAGCACCTCAGCATGCAAGCAAACAGCTATCAACACAGATTATAGCTCAACGAGCTCACAATGCAAGATCTGGAGTCATCGGAAGTCTCCTACTTCTGGCCTAATGATTGGTTCTCGTAACCAATCCCGGGACATCACCGAGGTCTCTTTCACTCGGGGGATTGAGCAGCTCAAAAACTGATCCCAAGAATGTCCTCAAGGGCCTCTTTGCCCTTGCTAATAATCTGGACTTACGGGAGAGTACCCGAAGTCTGGCTCTAAACTGGAAGGAATGGCGTACTCACGACATTAGCCCGGGTGAGCTCTCCGAACCGGCAACTAACGCGTGTGTGCGCACACCGCATGCTGCTGCAACCGGCATAAATGTGGGGGCCTAAGGACAAACTACGCGGGCCAGGTATGCATGCCTAAGACTCGGAAGCGATGTCACTGATCACAGTAGCGCGAGGCCCTCGGCGCTCATCTGTGCATCCTGAACCACCGACTTGAAGCTAAGAACCAGCCAAGGTAGGCTTACACCGTTGGCAGGGTTCCGCTCTAGCAGGCTACAAACTAGGCTTATGCCGATGTGGGTAGCTAAATCCACATCGGCGGTCGGGGGGGAAGCAATATACGTTATGCTACGCACACTTTACTCCCGACCAGAGCTAAATCAATGTAACGGCCCAGGTTTTCATCCCGGTCTTCTAGGTATGCCCTAGGGGTATTTTGGTAATTTGGTCTGGCCGTCAGGGCCGTTTATGTCTTTTTCCAGTTGCTAAAATTATTGGATGGGTTTATGTAGGTTTTTGAGGCTTTGTGGATGGGTTTGAGCATGGTTAGTGCAAAAGTAAAAATAGAGGAATTTGTGTTGCAGCTGGGATTCGAACCTGGGAAGCTAGGAAGTCAGGTTGGTGGTGTGGCCAGTTGAGCCACCAGGTGTTTTTGTTACTCTCTCCGCAGCATATCTTGGTTAGCCTTGAGTCCTTCGGGTTTTGGGTGCATTTGATTAAATGAAAGGAAATTAAGTCTTTTGAGCTTCTTCTCCAAATAAGCCTTGGCCGCCCAACCCTCTTCCTCAAGCTCCATTGCCGTGTTCTTCTTCCCGAGAGTCCTCCGAGCGTCGTTCGCCAGCCAAGCAACCCAACCCGAGTAGCCGGTTGAGCAGGCCCGGCCAGATCGCACCAGCGGCCCCATATCGTCGCCAGTGGCGCGCCGCACTCAAAGCCAGAGTCATGCGGCCAGCGCCCGAGCGCCCAGATGCCCAGCCACGCCTCACCCAGTTCGCCGCGCGCGCGCGTCGTCGCGGCCCAGCCCAGCCAGACGCCAGCGTTCGCCCGCCCGCCGCGCCGTGCGCGCGCGCGCCAGAGCGCCATCCTGTAGCTCAGCTCGCGCAGCGACGCCCGTCGCTGCCGCAGCCTCAAGCGCCAGCGTGACCGTCGCCGTCAGCGCTCGCGCCCCAGCGCCAGCGTGTCGTGCCGCCGCCGTCGCGTCCGGCTTATGCTGCGCTCGTGCGCCTGCACCAGCCAGCCGTCCGCACCCAGCTCTGATGGGCGGCAGAGCGACGACGGCGCGATCACGCTGGGCCGATGCGAAGGACGGCGGAAAGCAAGGCGACTCTCTGCGCGGCGGCGAGGCAAGGGGTCAAGACGGCTAGGGTGAGAAGGATTGTGATAATTATTGTGCTTGTTTGGTTCTCATTAGCGAGCTCGGGATCGATCGCAGCTTAGGATTTTGTGTGTAGTTGCCTCCCGGCCAAGTAAGGATTTCTTACCGGAGTTGTGTGGGCCTGCGATATTATATGTGATTTACGCTTTTGTATGCTTGTTTGTGTTTATCAAAGATGCTTATTGATAGGTTCTCTGCTCGAATTCCCGATGGCATGATTTCTTATGTTGCTTCTCATGTTAGTCCATGCTAGGTTGTTCCGCTCGCATGCTCGTTTACTCGCTCTTGCTTCGTAGTATCATGCTAAGTTCATTGTATCTCATTGAGCACGTATTGGATTGTATTGGATTGTTTGTTTGTTGTTATTATAGTTTAAAGTTCGGTAGGTAGCATCATCCGGGCGGATGCATAACTTAACTTGCATCCACGCAGCGGGGCGTGCGAGACGGTACTCCGTCCATGATCCCGTTAGGGTTTAGCTAACCCTAACGGCTGGCCCTGCAATCTTTGGTGAGAGTGGCAGACTGTTAAATACTTCAACGGTCGGGATGATGACTTGGCATTGCCTCGTCCCCGGCAGTCGGCATGTCCTCAGTGTGTTCGGCCGTAGCCCTTGATTGCCACCTGATAGGGCAAGGACGGCTTTCTGGTGTAAGCCTACCATGACCGGTTCCTTAGCCTCAAAGTGCGGTGGTTCAGCCGACATAGTTCACGTGTCTCAGGTCTCACACCCCTATGTCGGTGACACCGATCCGTAGATTTAGTTAGGCATGGTGGATCGGACTCGGTGTAAAGACCTGTAAACTAACGGTCTCTAACCTAGATCCTTACTTAGCATGCATAAATGAAATCTGAAATCACTTATAGAGAGTACCAATTTAAAACTTTTCATTCAACACAACAGAAGTTCAAGCAAAAAATCCATTAAGCATAACCAACAAGTAAAGTGAATGTTCGGTACTTTTAAGAAAAATCAAGGAAACAGTCTGAGAAGTCTTAAACAAGTTTTTGAATGAATGATATTCTAATGACTCCAGTCCAACTACATGCTAAACCAACAAAAACATAATAAAATGAAATAGTCTTAGAGTTGGGTCGTCCATGATCATCCAAAGACCTCCTCCTAGCCATCCTGCCTCTGTCCCATGTTACCTGGTGGAAGGACACAGAAAAATAAGGGTGAGCAACGTATTACTCGGTAAGAAACCCCCAACCGGGGTACAATACGCAAACATAGCATTTAGCACACCGACATGCAACCATACAATGACTTAGGACAAACCAGTTGTTTAGGCTAAGAGCTAACACTGTGAGCTGGCTTTGCCAAGGGCTTACAATTACAACTCGCCCCTAGGTTCTACACCGGATGCCCATCGAGGTCTTACACATACGGATGCCCATCGGGGTCTTACACCTCAATCAATGATGCCCATCGGGGTCTTACACATACGGATGCCCATCAGGGTCTTACACCTCAATCAATGATGCCCATCGGGGTCTTACACATACGGATGCCCATCGGGGTCTTACACATCAATCAATGATGCCCATCGGGGTCTTACACATACGGATGCCCATCGGGGTCTTACACATCAATCAATGATGCCCATCGAGGTCTTACACATACGGATGCCCATCGCGGTCTTACACCTCAATCAATGATGCCCATCGGGGTCTTACACATACGGATGCCCATCGGGGTCTTACACCTCTAGCCATTAATGCTGCCTGACGGGGTCTTACACATCTAGGATGCCCTTCGGGGTCTTACTCCAGCTAGGATCTCAGAGATGCCCATCGGGGTCTTATACTCTCCAGCTACATACGGAAACAGTGCAGTGCCCATCGGGTACTTACCTACTTTTTAGATCACCTGCCAAGCACTAACATGGAACTAACAGATTATAATAGGAACACCAGCACAACACAAACCTGGAAGCAAGAGGAAATATGTAACCTATCCACTAGAAATTTATACAATCACAAGGTAAGACTTGCTAGCAATTATACGCGCAGATCCACACACCCCTGTGAAGGAACCCTTACCCGAAGCAAGCAGAGAAATATCAATCACACCCAACAAGTGACCCTCGAGCTTCTATGCGAACCCAAGCAACCAATCGAGAAGACAACGTGCTCGGCACCAAGCTATCACGGCCAGCGGCGGAGCTCTCGGTAGGGCGTCGTCTGGCGCAGGCAAGCGAGCGAGGGCTCGGTGGCGGCGCTGGCGCCGCTGGCGCCACGCTGCTGTCAGTGGATCCAGACGCAAACGCGCAGACACGACGGTACTGGGCGCTGGCACTGGGCGCAATCGCGCAGACACGACGGCGCTGGGTCGCTGGCGTACGGACGCGAGCGTAGGGAGTGACGCGGCGAGCTCGCGCTGGGACGACACGAAGGATGGGCTGGGCGACGCGGCGAGATCACGCTGGGACGGTGCGAGGGCCGGCGGGCAACGCGGGCTGGCTGCGACCGCGCGCGATGGAGCTGCTGCAGGTTGCTCGATGCGGCCTGGGCTAGCAGCTGCGCGCGCTGAGGCAGAGCGAAGACGGCGCGATCACGCTGGGCCGGTGCGAAGGACGGCGGCGAGCAAGGGCGTTGACGGCGCTGGGCGGCGAGGCAAGGGGCTGGGCGACGGCTAGGGTGAGAAGGAGAGGGTGGGCGGCTAGGGTTTCCTTTTTCCTTCTCTTTTTCCTCTTTTCTTTTCCTTCCTAAAATTAAATCAACTTTGGAGAATCTCAAAATCCCTTCCCAAGGCTTCCCTCCTTCGAGTCCTAGCTGACGCTTTATTTTCCTTTAATTAAATCCAAGCTTCAAATTCCCTTAAGTCTAGGGCCCGAATCTCCCAAGGAACCCTTAAAAAAAATTTCCTATTTCACCCCCGACCAATAAACTGCCAAAAACCTTAACAAATCCAACTGCTCCTGGAAACAATGCTACAAAAACCTTATCTCACAATTAATGTAAAACTGGGCATTACAATACTCCCTCCTTAGAAGACTTTCGTCCCCGGAAGTCGCTATACTAGAATAACTTCGGGTAGTTTCTTCTCATCTCCCCTTCCAACTCCCAAGTAGCTTCCTCAACTCCCTGATTCCGCCACTGCACTTTCACTAAATCAATGGCTCGGTTCCTCAAAACCTTTTTCTCAAATGCTAAGATCTCTATGGGTTTCTCCTAAAAGCTCGTGTCACTGCTCAACCGCAAGGGCTCAAAATCTATGATGTGCGAAGGATCTCGCCGCATCTTGGCGAGAGCATCGAAACATGGAACACACTATGCACTGCAGCGAAGGACGGCGGCAGTGCCAACCGGTAAGCTACAGCCCCAACTCTCTCCAGAATCTCAAAAGGTCCAACAAACCTGGGGCTCAGCTTCCCCTTCTTACCAAACCTCATAACTCCACGCATAGGAGCTACCTTGAGGAAGACATGCTGGCCAACTTCAAATGAAAACTCTCTACGCCTGACGTCGGCGTAGCTTTTCTGCCTGCTCTGGGCAGTCAACATACGAGCCCTAATCTTTTGGATCGCTTCGTTGGTCAATTGGAGCAACTCCGAACCCAAAACTTGCCTGTCTCCAACCTCTTCCCAAAAGACCGGGGATCTGCAACGCTTACCATACAACGCCTCAAACGGTGCCATCTGAATGGTTACCTGATAACTGTTGTTGTAGGCAAACTCCATCAAATATAAGTCTTTGGTCCCAAATCGCTGCGAAAAGTCTAACACACAAAGCTCGCAACATATCTTCTAAGATCTGATTTACCGCTCTGTCTGATCATCGGTCCGAGAGGGTGGAAGGCGGTACTATAGCCGCACTCAGCGCCCAATCCGGCTGAGGGCTTTCCAAAATCGGGGCGTAAAATGTGAGTCTCGATCGAGATAATCTTAACTGGCACTCCGTGGTACCTAACTATCTGCTTTAGGAACAACTATGCCCACTGCTCCACGGTATAATTTATCCTGCCAGGAATGAAGTGCGCACTCTTGGTCAACCTGTCGACGATCACCCAAATTTGTGCATAACCTCTGGGTGTCCGGGGGCACACCCGATAAAGTCCATGGTAATCTCCTCCCACTTCCATCTGCGGCACCCCAAGTGACTGCAATAACCCTGCTGGTTTCTACCTAGGTGCCTTCACTTGCTGACAAGTGAGACATCGACTGACAAACTGGGCAATATCCCGCTTCATTCCCATCCACCAAAAAGTTTGTTTAAGATCTTGGCACATTTTGTTACCCCCTGGGTGCCATGCAAAAGGCGAGGTGTGAGCCTCAGTCAACAACTCTGTGCGAATGCCGGCCTCGGCTGGGACACATAGTCGACTCTTATATCTCAAGCCACCATCTGCAGATACTACAAAATCGAAGTCACCATCGATCTGAACTCTTTCGTACAAACTCTTTAACTTTGGGTCATTCAGCTGGCCATCGATAATCCTTTGCCTTATCGACGGCGGGATGGTCAACTGAGCTACCTTGGCGGCAACTTCTCCTAACAACACCGCTATTCCCGCCTCTCAAGGTCTTTCCTTATATTACTTACGGGGTTTGACAAATTGCAAAATGCGAGGTCTTCCTACTCAAGTGCATCTGCTACAACATTAGCCTTCCCGGGTGATACAAGATTTCATAGTCGTAATCCTTTACAAGCTCCAACCACCTCCTCTACAAAGATGTTCAGTCTTTACTGGTAAAGAAATATTTGAGGCTCGTGGTGGTCAGAAAATTTGAATCTTTTCCCCATACAGTAATGCCTCCAAATCTTAAGAGCGAAGACGACACCGCCAACTCCATATCATGGGTCGGATAATTCGCTCATGCGGTTTCAATCGCCTCGAGGCATACGCTATTACTTTACCGTCTTTGCATCGAAACACAGCCTAAACCAAACTTGCTGGCATCACTGTACACTACGAAACCCCCTGTTCCCCTCAGAACTGCCAACACCGGTGCGGACGTCAAACTGCTCTTCAGCTTAGCGAAACTCTCGTCGCACTTCTCATCCCAAACGAAATCGACGCCCTTCCTCGTCAACCGAGTAAGCGATGAAGCTATAGCAGAAAAGTTCCAAACGAAGCGGCGGTAATATCCGGCCAGACCCAGAAAACTACGAATCTCTGACACGGTTGTCGGTCTAGCCCACGAACTAACTGCCTCAATTTTGGAAGGGTCCACAGCGACTCCCTCCTTGGACACAACGTGCCCTAGAAAAGCTACCTCCTCAAGCCAAAAGTCACACTTAGAAAACTTCGCATAAAGCTGGTTCTCGCGCAAGGCTGACAAAATCTGCCTTATATGAGAAGCATGGTCCTCCTTAGACTTAGAGTACACAAGAATGTCATCTATGAACACGATGACAAAGCGGTCCAAGAACGCCTTGAACACTCTGTCCATCATGTCCATGAATGCAGTTGGGGCGTTCGTCAGTCCGAAAGACATGACTACGAACTCATAATGACCATACCTCGACCTGAAAGCTGTCTTAGGGATATCTGCATCCCCGATCCTTAACTGGTGGTAGCCCAACCTCAAGTCAATCTTTGAAAACACACATGCTCCCTAGAGCTGGTCAAATAGATCATCAATGCGCGGCAGTGGATACTTGTTCTTGATGGTTACCTTATTCAATTCCCTGTTATCGATGCATAGACGCATCGAACCATCCTTTTTCTTAACAAATAGCACGGGTGCTCCCCACGAGGACACGCTCGGTCTGATAAATCCTCTGTAAAGCAACTCCTTTAATTGCTCCTTTAACTCTTTCAGTTCAGCTGGCGCCATACGATACGGAGCCTTCGAGATAGGGCGAGTCCCTGGCTCGAGCTCTATTGAGAAATCTACCTCCCTCCTTGGAGGCAGACCAGGCAACTCTTCAGGAAAAACATCTGCAAACTCTTGCACAATGGGCACTTGCTTAACAGATAACTGACCACGACTTACTCCGGACAACTTAGCTACAAAGCCCCAAGCTCCTCGAGCTAGCAAACGGTGAGCTTTAACTGCCGAAATCACTGGCGGACACAACCCGCTCTGGGTGCCACGGAATTTAAAGCTAGGCCTGCTCGGCGGCCTGAACACTACCTCCTTCCGGCGGCAGTCAATCATCGCGTGGTTATCAGCTAACCAATCCATGCCGAGGATTACATCAAAATCACTCATAGCCAGTACTATGAGCGTAACCTGCAGAGACTCGTCGGAGACCTGTATCCAACCGTCCTTTACTTTCTGACTGGCCAACATACTAGCTCCCGAAGGGGTAGCCACAGATAACTCAAAACCTAGGGGTTCTAAAATCATGCAAGCATGCTCAAAGAAAACAGCGAGAAACAAAAGAATGCATGGAACCCGAATCAAACAACACAAAGGCAAAGTGATCAAGAACTAGGAGCGTACCTGCCACTGCGGCTCCGGCTTGCTCAGCCTCCCAACGGGTTGTAGCATACACTCGCCCCTGCTGCTGAGCTGGCTGCGCAACTACCGCTTTCTGGTTGTAATACCGGGCCTGATGACCTTCCTTACCACAGTTATAGCAAGCCCTAGGGTTACCTCCACAAGGACCCCAATGCGGCTTCCCACAAGGTTTACAAAACGGTGGCGGCCTCCCTACGCCCTGCTGGCGAGGCTGATCACGGCTGCAGTTTCGATGCTGGTCTCGGCCCAGATAAGAACCCTGGTGGCGCTGACCGCCCACACGACCATTGCCTCCGGAGTCAAACTTACGCTTACGCCCGAGTGCGCTGGGCCTTCGCGCGCTGTGCGAAGACTAGCAACTTGTTCTGGAGGATACTTTCCATCATAAGTCGCTTTGCCACCGCATGACCTTTGGCAAAAGTCTCTAAGTGCAGGCCTTAACGTCCTGAGACACTTCTTGTCTCAAGCCCGCAATAAACTTCCTGATCTTTAGTTCAGTGGTAGCAATCAACTGCGGCGCGAAGTACCCATACTCCGAAAACTTTTTCTCATAAACCTCGATTGAATCGGAACCTTGCTTAAGGTTTGAAAATAGCTCAATCATCTTCTCTTGGGCTTCTTCACTAAAAAATTTTGCCTTGAACTCCGCCTTGAAGAACTCCCAGGTGGCCGATGGGAACCCGGCCGGTCTCTCACTCAAGGTGGAATCCCACCACCACTTAGCTGTACCAGTGTAACGGCCCCGTTTTCTATTTCAGTTTCCCAGGTGTTTCCGGTTCATTATTCGGATGTTCGGATGGGCCGTTAGAGCTATTTTAACCATTAGGGGTATTTTGGTCTTTTTGCCCCCGGTAAGGGTTTTGTGGATTTTCAAGACTTCGGGGTCATTCCTGCCCTTGTCGAGGCTTGATTGTTGTTGGTTGCAGGACCCAAGAAGTTCGGGCTAGTTGGTTGGAAGTTTAGAGGTGATTTGGTAAATAACAAAATTATTGTTAATTTAAGTGCTTCCATTGGGATTTGAACCCTTGCCCTTGATGGTGATTTGGAAGCTTGGTTTAAATGAGTTTTAATAAGGAGAAAAGGTTGCTTCAGCCGGGAATCGAAGGAGGAAGCCCGGGGAAGAGATTTAGGTCACCAAGACCTATTTAAATTAGGAAAAGGAAAGAAAATCAAGAAAATCCCATTCCCCTTGTTTTACCTCTCTCTCTTTCTCTCTCTCTCTTTCTCTCTCTCTCTCCTTGCCGACCTCACCAAGAAACCCAACCGAGTCACACCGAGCCGCCCCGAGCAACCACCCGATACTGACCCACCGCTTGCCATCGGCCACTGTCGCCCAACCATCACCCCGATCGCCCGGCCATCAAAGCGGCCCAGACACTTATCGCGCAGCACAGCAGCCGTCGCCCGACGCTCGATCGCCCAGCGCGTCGGACAGCCCGTCACCCAGCGCCAGCGCGCCCGCGTCGGGCGTCTCCGTCTGCTTCTATGCGCCAACGCGCCCGCGCCCCAGCGCCGTTCGCGCCTGCACGACCGTGTTGCCAGCGCCCGTCCGCGCGCCTGTCCCCTGCCGCGCCAGCGTGCCAGAATAGCCGCCAGCGGCGCCTATCACTGCTCGCGCCCGGTGCACTTCCCCCCGGCCCACTTTGCCACCGAGAGCTGCTTTTGCCAAAATTGTTGGGGCCGAGACCTAGTGCCTTCTCGGTTGGTAATTCCCGAGCCTCCACTCTTTTTGGACCCTAAGTTGATTGGCTGTTGTTATTTAATTAGGATATTTTTATTCAATGCTTAGGTTGCTCGGGTTCACTTAGAAGCTCGGGAGTCGCTTGGTTGGCTTATGGTAGTTATTTTCTGCTTGTTTCCAGGTAAGGATTTCTTACCGTGGTTGTGTGGACCCTACGATGCTATCATGATTGTGCCTTGTATGCTTGGTTGTTGTTATGAGTATGTTAGCTATTGAACAGCTTGTGTTTGAAATCTTGCTAGCATGTTGCTTGTTGTTCATGTTAGTGTCATGCTAGGTTTGTTCTTCCAAAGATGCCATGTCTTGTGATTGTATGAAATTTCCAAAGGGTAGGTTACATGTTTTCTCTTGCTTCGGATCGTGTTTCTCTTGTGTCCCCGATATATTTTGTTAGTTCCATGCAAGGGGTTTAATTATCTTGGCATACCTTGTTCTATTTTATCTGTTAGTTCAAGTGCGGGCATAGGCGGGTGATGTATAGTGTAGAAGATCGTAGGGGTAACTAGTTTAGGTCCCGCCGTAAGACCACGATGGACATCCGGAGGTGTAAGACCGATGGGCATCCTAGGTGTGTAAGTCCTCGATGGGCATCACCGAGTTGGAGGTGTAAGACCACGATGGGCATCCTAGGTGTGTAAGTCCTCGATGGGCATCACCGAGTTGGAGGTGTAAGACCACGATGGGCATCCTAGGTGTGTAAGTCCCGATGGGCATCACCGAGTTGGAGGTGTAAGACCCTGATGGGCATCCTAGGTGTGTAAGTCCCTGATGGGCATCACTGAGTTGGAGGTGTAAGACCCTGATGGGCATCCTAGGTGTGTAAGTCCTTGATGGGCATCACTGAGTTGGAGGTGTAAGACCCTCGATGGGCATCCTAGGTGTGTAAGTCCCCGATGGGCATCACTGAGTTGGAGGTGTAAGACCTTGATGGGCATCCTAGGTGTGTAAGTCCCCGATGGGCATCACTGAGTTGGAGGTGTAAGACCCTGATGGGCATCCTAGGAGTCCCCGATGGGCATCATTGAGTTGGAGGTGTAAGACCCCGATGGGCATCCTAGGTGTTTAAGGCCCCACTGGGCATCACTGATTCTGGAGGTGTAAGGCCCCGATGGGAATCCTAGGTGTGTAAGGCCCCACTAGGCATCACTGAGTCTTAGGTTGTGTAAGGCTCGAAGGGCATCCAAGTGTAGAACCTAGGATAGGCTGTAGATGAAAGCCCTTGAATAGGCTCGCTCTAGAAGTAGCTCATAGCCTAATTCAACCGTTTTGCTCTAAGTCATTGTTTTATTTGCATGTATACTAGGGTGCTAGATGACTGATGTATCGTATTGTACCCCGGTTGGGGATTCTTACTGAGTATGTTTATACTCACCCTTATTTCTGTGGTTTTTCCACCAGGTAACTTGGGACAGCACCAGGATGGCTAGCGGAGGGAGTTGTTTGATCATGGGGGGCTGCCGGCACTCTGTCGTTTATTGTTTGCATTTATTTATTCAGCATGTAGGTGGACAGGAGTCCTAGGGGAATGATGTTAAAGTTGTTTAAACTGTTTTGAATGTTCTTTTATAAATACTGGCCTGGCTTATTTTACCTTGATTGGATTTGTTTTATGAAAATTGTTGGTTATGTTTTAAGTCTTCCCCGTTTCCAAATGTTTTGAAAACGTTTTAAATATGAGCACTAAACCGCTTGTTGAAATATTTAACTTGCATGCTGAGTGAGGACCTAGGTTTAGGACCGTATTCCAGGTCGGGTTCTTACAGTTGGTATCAGAGCTCAGAGTCATAGATTCTGTAGACTAACCTGCTTTGTAGGTTGTTGTCGCCATGATCATCAGCACTCCGCGGCCGTCAGGTTTGTCTGAGTTCATTAAGCTAAGGGTTTTATATTACAATACCGCATCTAGTATACATATGTTCCCCTTGTGGGGTAGTGAGAGTACTGGTGTGGACTAGCTTTGTGTTTAGTGTAGATCGCTTATGCTGATTACACATAGAGGAGCAGGGACGTTGGGTATTTCCAGCCAAGGAGTTGGACTGCGCATGTCGATGATGAGACCACGTCCAGGGTTATCTAGACCCGTAGGCCACATTTGGCCCTGGCAGTTGAGTTGCCAAGAGAAGAGGGTAGAGGCTAGCATGCCTCAGAGTGAGACGCCTTGAGTAGAGTGTGCTCTAGCCATGAGAAAATTGATGGCAGGTCTTTTAGCTATCAGAGAGCGGAGACCCAGGCGCAGTTGTAGCGCGTAGTGAGGAGTCTCGGGCACAGATAGCCCAGCTGATAGAGTTTATTTAGAAGATACCCCCAGTAGCTCCAGTAGTCCCGAAGGTTCTCGAGAAGGCTTGATCAGTAGGTTTATGCTGATGAGTTATTTGGTGTGATGGAGCCGCCGAGTTTGGCAAGAAAAAGCTAGGTGGTTGGCCAGGATTGAGTTTATCATCCGAGTGTGGGGATGACCTGATGTTCAGAGGCCAAGGCGTGCCGTTCTGGTGCTGTTTGATACAACAGTTTGGTGGTGGAAGTCCCTTGAGAGAGGTGGACTAGTAGAGTCTCCACGAGCCACCCGGTCGATTGGCAAGTGCCATGTTAGTAGCTTTTGAGGAAGATGTAGAGACATCTTGACCCCTTGCAAGCTCTCTTTGTCATTTTTTGCAAACACTCTTTTAGTATCCTCGTGGCCAGGGTGAAGTGTGAAGTTTGCTTGTCAGGACTTAATCCGTCCTTGTTTTTTTTTGTTTTGTTGGCTAGTAGAAGTGGAGCACCCTTTTTGTTAGCATGTTCCCAAGGTGGAACTAGTTGATGCCACTTGAGTGTTGGCTCGAGTAGTTGTTGAGCATCGAGTGGGATGCGAGGAGTAGGCCGTGGCATGTCTGCTAGACGAGTTGCCAGAGAGTAGACTACTCGAGTGTTGAGACTCTTATGTTGAGTGCCATTGCCCTGTCCCCTGGAGTGTGACCTTTCTTACCCTCAGAGGGGCTTAAAGCTCGTAAAGGGATGTTTGTGATGTAAAGGATGTAGTGCTGTTGGCACCAAGCTCGATAAGGAGGCCTAGGTTCGGGCCATTTCGCACTGATGTGCGCGTGTAGTTCTATGACCCGCCCGGAGTTTAGCATCCCCACTAGCCTTGTACCAATTTTCTGAGGTTGCACCTGTTTGGGTTGCATAAGGGATCTAGCTCGGTGGTAGTCGGAGGACTACGAGTGTGAGGACGTTCGAGGGAAAGCAAGAGCTTTCAAGGTCACCAGGAGTTGGGTACAAAAGAGGTTGTAGGTTGTTAAGGGCTACCGCGTTCGAGTTCCCGCGTTTGTGTTGTGGCCGTGTGAGCCAGTTTGTTGGTAGAGTGATTCGACTACCCTTGAGTTTCCTTGGTACGAGTAGAGTTGGCATCGATGATGCGTGGTTGGTCTAGCGTGGGAGCCATGTGTTGGATGGATTGTGCGGAGCACATTTGGTGGACACATTGGTATGAGGTTGTTAGCTTGGTGTGGTTATGCTCTTGTAGAGTGAGTTGGCCAATGGGGCGTTTCGTGGTGAGTTGACCCCGAGTGGGTTTGAACTCTTGTTGCTCCCTTGCTAGTTGTGGCTCTTTTTGGAGGCAAAGGTTACCTTGTGTTAGAGTTCGTGTTGGATCTTAAGGAATCAAGTTGGAGCTGTGCACGCCAGTGTACTCTTGTGTAGCTCGTTCCTTGGGGTATGTTTTGGGAACCACAAAGGGTTCGTGTTGAGAAACCAGTGCTCAGTCCTTGAGGTGTTAGGGCTTTAGTTCTTGGCAAGTGCCCTAATTTTGATCGTAAGGATACCGTGCTTGTAGTCGGGTTGTTGCTTAGGCAAGTTATGCTAGTTGGCCTTTGACACAGGTAGAGGAATTTCTTGTTGATCGATGGTTGGAGTTCAGTTGGAACTAATCAAGGGCGGTGGTAGCAAAGCCGCGTAGTTTTTGTCCGTCATTGCTAAGAGTGTTGACCGAATCCCTACCCTGGGTAGAAGCTATGATGTGGTCGATGCTTGAGTTGGAGGTCGACACATTCAGTAGTATTTCCGGTCTTCTTGGTCTTTCGAGGAGTTGGAGCACGCCAAAGATAGTCGAGATCTTTGGAGAGAGAGTTGTGCCCGTGTAGCCGGTTATCTGTTAGACCGTTTGACTACTGTGTGTGTGTCGGAGGGTGATCGGAGGAACCCTAGGTTGTGGAGAGCCTCACCGAGCTCACCAGACCTGCAGCAAAGTGTTCCTCGGTTAAGTTGCTGAAAGCTTGTAGTCGGTTGACGAGCTAGTGTTGTTTTAGTACCTCCGCGTTGGCTTCGAAACTGTTATCTGTTGGTGCTTGTAGTTGGCCAAGGGTTGGTTCACATGTTGTTGTAAGAGCTAGCTTGGTTGGAGCAAGCGGGCGTGGCCCTGAGGACTTGCTCTTGTTTGGAAGGTTTCAAAAGTTGGCACCTCCTTCGATGTTTGGATAGATACTGCTAGTTCTAAGTTGGTGGTTCAATCGATTGTGGAGTTCGTGGTTGGCATTTAGTTGAGCCAAAGTTGAGGGCGTTGGCATAGAGGTGCCGTGGCATTGGTTGGTTAAACCTTTGAGTTGTTATCCTCGAGGTGTTGTGTTGAAAGTTGCCGCGTGTTGTTTTATTCCTTGCTGCTCGAGATTTCTGAGAGAGGTATGTTGTTTGTTTTCCTGTCTGGCGATATTCTATTAGGCCAGTGGCTGATCGGATTGCATTGGGAAGTTGTTGTCGGCCGATGAGGGGCTCCAATATATTAGTTTGGCTGAGTGGAGCCTGTTCCTGGACCTTGTCGTTCATGGGTGGCCGTAGCTGAAGTTTCAGCTAGTGTGAGTGGCGTTAGCCGTTTGGTGAACCAGGTATGTGCCCTTGGCTTGAGTGCGTCGGTGCTCTTCAAGATGGTTGCTTAAGTGTTGTGGAAGCGTTCTAGTTGGACAAGTTTGCCTTTGGGATCGGCCGCCAGGTGGTGGTTCGATTGGATTTCGTTAAGGCTTATAGGCAACCATTGGAGTTCGTTGGTCTCTTGTGAAGTAAGAGTAGGCTGATTGGTTTCTGGAACCCGAGAGGTTCAGTTGGTTGGCCAGCATGGTGTAGGGATGAGATTGTTTGTTAACAGCTGTGAGTATTAAGAGGAGTACGCCGGTGGGTGGCGTAGAGTTTTAGAGCCTGTGACCCGTCCACAAGTTTGCTGAGAGTAGCGTCGTGGAGAGGCGTTCTGAGATGGGTCAGCTGGGATAAATGAGCCCTAGGGTTGTGAGACCGTTTGAGAGTTGGTGCGAGTTTGAGGATGTGGCTTACCGACTAGCACTATCGCATCTTTTTCTTCGAAGCTCAGTGTATGTTCAGTTTTGGTTGAGATAGTTTGTGGCAGACTCGATGCCTTTTTGGCTTGAGCCTTTGGAAACCCAAGAGGGTCGGGATTTCGAAGAAGGACTAGTGTTGGCTTGACAAGGAGTTGGTTGGTTAAGGATCAGTGGAGTTTTCCGAGAGTTGTTTGCGTCTTAGGACTTTCGAGGACGAAATTCTTAAAAGGAGGGAGTATTGTAATGGCCCCGTTTTCTATTTCGGTTTCCCAGGTGTTTCTGGTTCATTATTCGGATGTTCGGATGGGCCGTTAGAGCTATTTTAACCCTTAGGGGTATTTTGGTCTTTTTTCCCCCGGTAAGGGTTTTGTGGATTTTCAAGACTTCGGGGTCATTCCTGCCCATGTCGAGGCTTGATTGTTGTTGGTTGCAGGACCCAAGAAGTTCGGGCTAGTTGGTTGGAAGTATGGAGGTGATTTGGTAAATAACAAAATTATTGTTAATTTAAGTGCTTCCATTGGGATTTAAACCCTTGCCCTTGATGGTGATTTGGAAGCTTGGTTTAAATGAGTTTTAATAAGGAGAAAAGGTTGCTTCAGTCGGGAATCGAAGGAGGAAGCCCGGGGAAGAGATTTAGGTCACCAAGACCTATTTAAATTAGGAAAAGGAAAGAAAATCAAGAAAATCCCATTCCCCTTGTTTTACCTCTCTCTCTTTCTCTCTCTCTCTTTCTCTCTCTCTCTCCTTGCCGACCTCACCAAGAAACCCAACCGAGTCACACCGAGCCGCCCCGAGCAACCAGCCCCAGCAGCAGCCCCTACCTGCCATCAGCCCTGTCGCCCAACCATCACCCCGATCGCCCGACCATCATGACATCGCCACCGAGCAAACGGCCAGACACTGTCGCAGCCACCCGCCCCGTCGCCCGGGCCGACGCCAGCGGCGCGTTACCAGCCGTCACCCAGCGCCAGCGCGCCCGCGTCGGGCGTCTCTCTGTGCCATGCGCCGCTGCGCCGCGCCCAGCGCCCGCCACGCGCGCACGCTACAGACGATGTCGCCAGCGCCCGTCCGCGCGCACACTCCTGTCTCGCCAAGCAAGATGCTCAGCGAATGCCCGATCTGCTTTCGCCCGGTACCGCGTCTGCCTGCCCACTTGCCGCCGAGAGCCTGTTTTGCCAAAATTGTTGGGGCCGAGACCTAGTGCCTTCTCGGTTGGTAATTCCCGAGCCTCCACTCTTTTTGGACCCTAAGTTGATTGGCTGTTGTTATTTAATTAGGATATTTTTATTAAATGCTTAGGTTGCTCGGGTTCACTTAGAAGCTCGGGATTCGCTTGGTTGGCTTATGGTAGGTTTTTTCTGCTTGTTTCCAGGTAAGGATTTCTTACCGTGGTTGTGTGGACCCTGCGATGCTATCATGATTGTGCCTTGTATGCTTGGTTGTTGTTATGAGTATGTTAGCTATTGAACAGCTTGTGTTTGAAATCTTGCTAGCATGTTGCTTGTTGTTCATGTTAGTGTCATGCTAGGTTTGTTCATCCAACATGCCATGTCTTGTGATTGTATGAAATTTCCAGTGGGTAGGTTACATGTTTTCTCTTGCTTCCAGATCGTGTTTCTCTTGTGTCCCCTGATATATTCTGTTAGTTCCATGCAAGGGGTTTAATTATCTTGGCATACCTTGTTCTATTTTATCCTGTTAGTTCCGTGCGAGGCATAGGCGGGTGATGTATAGTGTAGAAGACTGTAGGGGTAACTAGTTTAGGTCCCGCTCGGGTAAGACCCCGATGGACATCCGGAGGTGTAAGACCCTGATGGGCATCCTAGGTGTGTAAGTCTCTGATGGGCATCACTTAGTTGGAGGTGTAAGACCCTCATGGGCAACCTAGGTGTGTAAGTCCCTGATGGGCATCACTGAGTTGGAAGTGTAAGACCCTGATGGGCATCCTAGGTGTGTAAGTCCCCGATGGGCATCACTGAGTTGGAGGTGTAAGACCCTGATGGGCACCCTAGGTGTGTAAGTCCCTGATGGGCATCACTAAGTTGGAGGTGTAAGACCCTGATGGGCATCCTAGGTGTGTAAGTCCCTGATGGGCATCACTGAGTTGGAGGTGTAAGACCCCGATGGGCATCCTAGGTGTGTAAGTCCCCGATGGGCATCACTGAGTTGGAGGTGTAAGACCCTGATGGGCATCCTAGGTGTGTAAGTCCCCGATGGGCATCACTGAGTTGGAGGTGTAAGACCCCGATGGGCATCCTAGGTGTTTAAGGCCCCACTGGGCATCACTGATTGTAAAGACCCGACCCAAAAGGGCTCTAAATGGGCCTTTACCCCAATGCATGTATTGAAAATAAAAGACATTATGAAAAAATATATTTCGGATCCCAAGTAAAAACAGAAACATTCAACAACCAAAACATACATTTCTAAAAGCATACTCTGATCAGAGATTTATTTAAACCATTTAAACAATCCACAAGTACAAATATCTTTGGAATCCATAAAACGTAAGAAAACATCCTGGGATCCGTGCCCGTCTACATGCATTCGGGGAAATAACAAAAGTCAAGAGTCATGATAAAATAAAATGGTCGAGATGACAAAGTGAGGATTCCATGATCACAGCTCCTCCTCCTTCCCCATCCTGTCTCTTTGATTAAGTGTGGAAAACCACGAATAAGGGTGAGTAACGAATTACCCAAAAAGAATCCCCAACCGGGTACAATACAATATACATGATCATCTAGAAGAATGTATGCAAGCTATGAGTACAAACACGAGCGGAGCACATAGCTAAGTCCACACTTGGACCTCGGATGCCAACTCGGGTCTTAGTCCGAAATACCACAACACACTATACGCTCTATACGGAACAAGTCCCGGCCTCCGCCCCTCGCCGACACGAAAGGTGCACTGCTCAAGATCCCGAGAGCTCTCCGATCGGCTACCAGTAATGAGCGTAAGCGCGCACCGCATGCTACCGCAAACTCGGGGTGTCTGGGTCTAGTGGCAAGCTGCCGAGTTTCGATCACCATGCCTAACTAAATCTCTCGGATCGGTGTCACCGACATAGGGGTGTGAGACTCGGACACGTGAACTATGTCACCTGTACCACCGCACTTGAGGCTAAGGAACCGGCCGTGGTAGGCTTACACCGAAGCGGTCCTTGCCCTAACAGTGGCAATCAAGGGCTACGGCCGAACACGCTGAGGACGTGCCGATCGCCGCCGGGGCGAGGCAATGCCAAGTCATCATCCCGACCGTTGGGGTATTTAACGATCCGCCACCCTCACCCAAGATTGCGAGACCACCGCTTAGGGTTAGCTAAACCCTAACGGGATCGTGACGGAGTACCATCTCGTCGCGTCCTCGCCGGGGATGCAAGTTACGTTATGCATCCGGCCGGATGATGCTACCTACCCGAACTCTAAACGATAGCAATAATAACAATTCAATCAATGCACCCAATACGTGCTCCATGAGATACAAGGAACCTAGCATGATACTACGCAGCAAAGCAGAGATATCGAACATGCCGTATGGAACAACCTAGCATGGGCTAACATGAGAAACAATACAAGAGTTCATGCCATCGAGAATTGAGCGAGCACCTAGGGCTAAACATGCTAGTAATCATACACAGCATACAAAACAACAATCACAAATATACCGCAGGCCCACACAACTCCTGTAAGAAATCCTTACCTTGGTGGGAGGCTTCTACACACAAACCCTAAGTCATGAACAATCCCGAGCTAGCGAGCGGGAACCTAACAAACCAATAATAGTCAATACCTAAAAAGTCTAAAAACAATAGAAACGAAAGCTCGGCTCAAAGGAACTCACGCGCGACGCGGCGACACGAGCTTGGAGCTGCTGGCAAGCCGCACAGCGGCAGGTCGGGCGCAGTCGCGCCCGCACGGCAGGCTGGCGGGCGCTGGCGCGTTAACGCACGCAAGACGGACTCACGGTAGGGACGCACGCGCGGCGGGCGACATCTGGGCGTCGCGGGCGAGCGCGGGCGAGCGCTGCGCGTGTCTTTGGCGTCGACGAGCGACAGCGACGCGCTGGCGCGGCGGGCGGCGGCTCGCGGCGAAGCGCGGCGCGCTGGGCGGCGTCGGCGCTCTGCTGCTAGCGCGATCGCACGATCTGCGAGCGATGGCGTCTGGCGGGGCGCTTCAACAGATCGGGCGACTGGTGAGCGATGGCGTCGCGCGGGGGCTCAGCCAATCGATTCGCGCGATCCGTGCGATCGCAGGGCGATCTGGTGCGACGGCAGAGGCGATCCTTCTTCTTGGCGCGCGATCCGGAGTCGCGATCCGGCCGGGTGGGCGTCGCGACGATGGTCTGCTGGTTTGGGCTTCTCTCGGTGGTCGCAATCAACACAAACACACACAACACACCTCTTTCACTTGGCCAAAAGCACACCAAACGGATGAGAAGAAGAAGAGGAAGATCGATACCTACCGGAATGATGATGAACGATCCAAGGGAGCCGCAAGGATGAAGAATTGGTAAGGGCTATGGAGAGGAGAGCTTGCGGCCAAGAGGAGATTTGGAGAAGAAGATGGAATAAACCTAATTTCTATTTCATTTAACCAAATGCACCAAAACTCCAAAATCCAAGGTTAACTAAGATGTGATGCGAGAAAGAGCAACAAGAGCACCTAATGGCTCAATTGGCACACATCTCCACAAGCTTCCCAGAGACCCGGTTCAAACCCAAATGCAAAGACAATTCCCTTTATTTTTACTTTTGCATCAAACCTTGCTCAAACCAAACCACAAACCCTCTCAAAACCTACAAAAAACCATCCAATAATTTTAGTAATCGAAAAGACACAAACGACTACTGACGGGATCAAATAACCAAATTACCCCTAGGGCATACCGAAGACCGGGAAGAAAAACCTGGGTCGTTACACTGATTCTGGAAGTGTAAGGTCCCGATGGGAATCCTAGGTGTGTAAGGCCCCACTGGGCATCACTGAGTCTTAGGTTGTGTAAGGCTCGAAGGGCATCCAAGTGTAGAACCTAGGATAGGTCAGAGATGAAAGCCCTTGAATAGGCTCGCTCTAGAAGTAGCTCATAGCCTAATTCAACCGTTTTGCTCTAAGTCATTGTTTTATTTGCATGTATACTAGGGTGCTAGATGACTTATGTATCGTATTGTACCGGTTGGGATTCTTACTGAGTATGTTTATACTCACCCTTATTTCTCGTGGTTTTTCCACCAGTAACTTGGGACAAAGACCGGGGATGGCTAGCGGAGGAGAGCCGTTTGATCATGGGGGTTGCCAGACTCTGCGTTTATTGTTTGCATTTATTTATTCAAGCATGTAGGTGGACAGGAGTCCTAGGGGAATGATGTTAAAGTTGTTTAAACTGCTTTGAATGTTCTTTTATAAATCTTGCCGGAGCTTATTTTACCTTGATTGGATTTGCTTTATGAAAATTGTTGGTTATGTTTTAAGTGTTCCCCGTTTCCAAATGTTTTGAAAACGTTTTAAATATGAGCACTAAACCGCTTGTTGAAATATTTAACTTGCATGCTGAGTGAGGACCTAGGTTTAGGACCGTATTCCAGGTCAGGTTCTTACAACCAACTAACACATGGGCTGCACAACGAGCTCGCTGCACCTCAGGACAAGCCATCACCATGAAGGCGTACTCTAGCTCAGCTATCCATCTAGCTGCTACCAACGGTTCTCCAGGGCCACTAAACTTCTCAGGCTTCCATTTGACAAAATCCTTCAGCCACTTGCCCAGGTCCTCAGCACCTTCCGCCACAACGGCCTCATTCACAATCGGTTCCTGTGGAGCTGGCGGTGCTGGTGGCACTACAGTCCTCTGCTGAACCAACTCAGTCAGCTGCTCTATCTGAACTCGGGACTCTTCCATCTGCGCGGCTAACAGAGCCTGCGATTCATCTCTCTGTTCGACCCTCTGGTCAGCTAGCAACCCAACCATAAAAGCCCTCATGGACTCCACAAAAGCTACTCCCGGTGCAGCCTCTCGAGGCTCAGATGCCTCCACGCCCTCCCCGGGAAACACAATAGAAGGGCTTGCAGGTGGCCTAACATCTGCTTCAGTTTGGGACGACATCCCTCTAGTGTCAGAATCGATACAAATGCCCTGAGCGGTCGACCTCGACCCTCCCCGCCCTCTGCGAGTAACTGGCATGCTGACAATCTGCACTCAACTAACAATGAGTCAGAGTCGGTTTTCCTGCCCTACAACAACAAGTCATGATCATGCAAGTGCAAATAGTATTGTAATTCTTAGCCCTTAACCTTATGGACAAACTCATTGGTCGCTTCGGGCTGATGATCATGGAAAACAACCTACAATTGCATGTCGACTCACAGAACCTATGACTCTGAGCTCTTATACCAACTGTAAAGACCCAGGTAAACTAACGGTCTCTAACCTAGATCCTTACTTAGCATGCATAAATGAAATTTGTAATCACTTATAGAGAGTACCAATTTAAAACTTTTCATTCAACACAACAGAAGTTCAAGCATAAAATCCATTAAGCAAAACCAACAAGTAAAGTGACTGTTCGGTACTTTTAAGAAAAATCAAGGAAACGATCAGAAGTCTTAAACAAGTTTTTGAATGAATAATATTCTAATGACTCACCAACTACATGCTAAACCAACAAAAACATAATAATGTGAAATAGTCTCGAGTTGGGTCATCCATGATCATCCAACACCTCCTCCTAGCCATCCCGCCTCTGTCCCATGTTACCCGTGGAAGGACACGAGAAAAATAAGGGTGAGCAACGTATTACTCAGTAAGAATCCCCCAACCGTGGTACAATACGCAAACATAGCATTTAGCACACCGACATGCAACCATACAATGACTTAGGACAAACCAGTTATTTAGGCTAAGAGCTAACACCGTAGTGCTTTGCCAAGGGCTTACAATTACAACTCGCCTAGGTTCTACACTGGATGCCCATCGAGGTCTTACACATACGGATGCACATCGGGTCTTACACCTCAATCAATGATGCCCATCGAGGTCTTACACATACGGATGCCCATCGGGTCTTACAACTCAATCAATGATGCCCATCGAGTCTTACACATACGGATGCCCATCGGGTCTTACACCTCAATCGATGATGCCCATCGGTCTTACACATACGGATGCCCATCGGGTCTTACACCTCAATCAATGATGCCCATCGGGTCTTACACATACGGATGCCCATCGGGTCTTACACCTCAATCAATGATGCCCATCGAGTCTTACACATATGGATGCCCATCGGGTCTTACACCTCTAGCCATCAATGCCACTTTCGACGGGTCTAACACATCTAGGATGCCCTTTGGGGTCTTACTCCACCTAGGATCTCGTAGATGCCCATCGGGTCTTATACTCTCGGCTACATATGGAAACTTGATCAAAGGCCCATTGGGGACTTACCTACTTTTAGATCACCTGCCAAGCACTAACATGGAACTAAGAGATTATAATAGGAACACCAGCACAACACAAACCTGGAAGCAAGAGGAAATATGTAACCTATCCACTAGAAATTTATACAATCACAAGGTAAGACTTGTTAGCAATTATACGCAGGATCCACACACCCTCGGTAAGGAACCCTTACCTGGAAGCAAGCACAGAAATATCAATCACACCCAACAAGTGACCCTCGAGCTTCTATGCGAACCCAAGCAACCAACCGAGAAGACAACAGGCTCGGCACCAAGCTATCACGGCCAGGCAGGCTCTCGGCAGGGCAGCGAGCCGCAGAGGCAAGCACACAAGGCTCGGTGTGGCTCTGGGCGCTGTCGCTGGCTCCGGACGCAAACGCGCAGACACGACGGCACTGGGCGCTGGCACTGGGCGCAATCGCGCAGACACGACGGCGCTAGGGCGCTGGCGTACGGACGCGAGCGTACGGAGTGACGCGGCGAGCTCGCGCTGGGATGGCACGAAGGACGGGCTGGGCGACGCGGCGAGATCACGCTGGGACGGTGCGAAGGACGGCAGGGCGACGCGGGCTGGCTGCGACCGCTGCGATGGAGCTGCTGCAGGGTTGCTCGATGCGGCCTGGTCTGGCGGCTGCGCGCTCTGAGGCAGAGCGACGACGGCGCGATCACGCTGGGCCCGGTGTGAAGGACGGTGGCGAGCAAGGGCGACGACGGCGCTGGGCGGCGAGGCAAGGGGCTGGGTGACGGCTATGGTGAGAAGGAGCGGGTGGGCGGCTAGGGTTTCCTTTTTCCTTCTCTTTTTCCTCTTTTCTTTTCCTTCCTAAAATTAAATCAACTTTGGAGAATCTCAAAATCCCTTCCCAAGGCTTCCCTCCTTCGAGTCCTAGCGGACGCTTTATTTTCCTTTAATTAAATCCAAGCTTCCAATTCCCTTAAGTCTAGGGCCCGAATCTCCCAAGGAACCCTTAAAAGAAATTTCCTATTTCACCCCTGACCAATAAACCGCCAAAAACCTTAACAAATCCAACTGCTCCTGGAAACAATGCTACAAAAACCTTATCTCACAATTAATGTAAATCCGGCCATTACACACAGGCACTTGCCACTAGACCGGCACCCCCTAGAGTCTGCAGTAGCATGCGGTGCGCGCTTACGCTCATTACAGCGCAAACCGGAGAGCTCCTAGGGATCTTGAGCTAGTGCACCTTTCGTATCGACAGTAGACAGGCTGAGGCCGAGACTTCTTTCTCGTATAGGGCGTTTTGTGTGGTGATTTATTCCGGACTAAGACCCTGAGTTGGCATCCGAGGTCCAAGTGTGGACTTAAGCTATGTGCTCTATTCTGTGTTTATATTCATAGCTTGCATACCTTTCTACTAGATGACCATGTATATCGTATTGTACCCCGGTTGGAAATTCTTATTGAGTAATTTGTTACTCACCCTTATTTTGTGGTTTTCCACAGGTAACCAAGGTGCGAGACAGGATGGCTGAAGGAGGAGCTGTGATCATGGGAACCTGCTGTCATCTCTAACCTATTTATATTATGACTCTTGTCTTTTTATTTCCCCTGAATGCATGTAGTCGGGCACGGAGCCCTAGGATGTTTTCTCAATGTTTTTGTGGATTTCGGCATTGTTATATCTGAGAAGGTTTTGAATGATTTTAATAAATCTCTGATCAGAGTAAACTTTTGGAAATGTATTTGTCTTGAAACATGTGCTTGGAGACAGGGACAGGTTTCAGTAAATTGTCTGACTTTTAGTTGAATGTTTTGTTTTTAATTGGAATCCGAAAACATAATTGTATAATGTCCTTACTTTGAATGCATGCATTGGGGTAAATGCCCATTTAGAGCCCCTCTTGGGTCGGGTCTTTACAGTTGGTATCAGAGCTCGAGTCATAGATTCTCGTTGGTGACCTTTGTTGTAGGTCGTTTTCCCATGATCACCAAAGCACTGGATGGTCATCAGTGCGCCTAAGTTTCTTGCTTTTAGAAAAGGGTTAAGAATTTACAATACCTTTCATCTAATGTATGCCTTGTTTAGTGTTGTGGAGCGAGACGAGCGAGTTTCGACTCGTTGTTGGTTTGGGTCCCGAAGTTTCTGTGTGTTTAGTGTTTGCAAATGTCGTCGGGTATCCAGATAGATTCGATACCATCGGGACACCGTCCCGAGAGAGACAGAGATTAGACTCCGTAGGCCCTTGTAGTGTGGCCCACCGTTGATTTCCCCTAGAGAGAGGGTGGAGGTGTTTTCCTGAGTACCACTCCCGAGAGGAGTTAGCTTTGGCTTTTGCTAATGTTGACGCTTGTGGAGCGAGTCCTAGAGTGGACTAGCACAGGTAGTTCAGTGTGGATCTTGAACCTTAGCAGATTGTTGATTGCCCGGTGAGTAGCTGCAGAGTTGGTAGCCTTCGAGGAGGTTGTTGAGACATCTTTGTGCTCTTGTAATTTGTTGTTGTTTTGGCACCAAGTGAAGCCTGAACCGGTGGTTAAGGGTGCAAATGAGCGGTGTACCCATCGGACGTGATCCGTTGGTGGTTTCCCCCAGGTTGTCCAGTAGAGTTGAGCACTCTTCTTATGGTGAGCTCCTAGAATAGAGCTAGTCTTTGCATGTTGAGAGAGCCAGTCGGGGTTTTGTTGAGCATCATGTGGAGATGCAAGAGTAGGCCGTGAGACTTCCGTTAGATGAGATGCCTTAGGCAGGATTGTTTGAGTTTTGAGCCCTTGTATGCCTAGCCAGAGTTTTGTCACTTGAGGTTGTGACCTTGCTGGTCCCATTTGTAGTAAGATGTGGATTTGGTAGTAGTGGCACTTGAGGTGCATTGGTTGGTGTGCCGCTTTGGCACTAAGTCTGGTTCAGGCCTGAGTTTGGCATGGGTATAGCAGATGGTTCTATGACCCGTTTGGAGTTCAGCACACTTCTTTAGCCGTTGGATCCGTTTATGGCAGTTGCACCTGTTTAGGTCGTGCAAGAGGGCTAGTTCAGTGGTAGTCGAAGGACTACAAGTGAAAGGATGTTCGAGAGGAGCTGGAGCCTCTTCCCAGTGTTACTGGGGGTTGAGTAAGTCAGCAGGTTGACGGTTGGTAAGTGTTAGTGCGTGCGAGTCTCACGCTAGGGCTGAGGCCAAGAGATCCTTGTGGTTGGTAGTGCGATCAACTACCTTGGAGTGCCTAAATCTAAGGAGTGTTGAGCATCGTAGATGCGAGTTGGCCCAGCTGAGGGGCCGTGAGTTGGATGCTTTTGAGATGAGTTGGATGCCTATGAGATGAGCTGGATGCCTTATGAGATGAGTTGGACGCCTTATGGGTATGCTCCCTTGGTAGAGCCTTGGTATAAAGTAAGTTCGGTTTGGCATTGTTATGCTTTAGTAGAGCAAGGTTGCCTCAGCTTCGAGTATCGTGTGGGGATGGAACTTTTGGTGTTCCTTGGGTTGATTGTACCTCTGCCAGGAGTTAGTGTTGCCTTTTGGAAAGCACCTGTTAGTCTTGGATCTCTGAAGGAAGGTTAAGAGTTGTGCACAAGTGTGTTTTGTGTAGTTTGTTCTGGTGGCGAGAGTTTCAGAACCATGTAAGGTTTGCATTGGAGACCTGGTGCTCAGTTCTTGGAGAAGTTGGACTCCAGGTGGAAGTTGTAAGGCTTTAGTTGTTGTTGTAAGGATACCGTGCTCATAGTCGGTTTGTTGCTTAGGCAAGTTTTGTTAGATTGGACCTAAGCTTGGTGGGAGTTCAAATGGTACTGAACAAATGGTGGTTGTAGTGAAGCCGCGTAGTTCCTGTCCGTAGTTGCTAAGGGTGTTGCTCGTAATCCTTACCTCGGGTGGAAGCTACGATGTGGCTGATGCTTTGAGTAGGAGGATGGCACATTCAGCGTTTGAGTCTTTTTGGTTTCGAGGTTCGGAGCGATCCAAAGCATGGTTGTGATCTTTGGAAAGAGGAGTTGTTTGTTCAGCAGCTTGGTATTAGACCGTTAGACGGCAGTGTGTGTGTCGAGGGTTGCCGAAGAACCCTAGTTGTGGAGAGTCTCACCGCAGCCGGTCGAGCCCAAGTAGTGAGTTTCGGTTGGCAAGCCGAGTCGTGTAGGTTGTAGACCTCGGGTGAGTTCTTGGGCGGATTTGGTAGGCTAGCAAAGTGGAGTTTGTGTGGAGTAGAGTCCGGATTGGTTCCGGTGTGGTGGCAAGTTGGTGCTTGGTGTTGACCAGGGTGTGGTTTTTGAGTTACTAGAAGTTAGCTTTGCTCGTGGGGCAAGTTGTTTTGCCCTGGCAGATGTCTTTCTTGTTTCCATAGTTTGAGCGTTGCCCTTATTTGGTGTTTGGGGGTGAGTCTTCTCTTGCCCGTGGTTGGCGGTCCAGTCTGTGGTGGACCCCTTGTTGTTGCCTCTGGGAGAGTTGGAAGTTGTGCTTAGCTGAGCAAGACAATGAGCGGTTGTGAAGCTCTCTCATCCTTCGGATGTCCGCTTGTGAGATCTGCTTTCTCCTTGGGAGTTGTCAGGTTATTCCTTAGTCTTGGAATTGGTGGTAGTTGTGCTAGTAGGAGGAAAAGTTTGTTGAGATTCGAACCCGGGATGCTAGGAAGTCAGGTGGGTGGAGTGGCCAAGTGAGCCACATAAGGTTCTTGTTGCTCTTTCCGCGGCATGTCTTGGTTAGCCTTGAGTCCTTGGGGTTTTGGTGCATTTGATTAAAAGAAAGGAAATTAGGTTTGAGTGTCTTCTTCTCCAAAACCCCTAGCCGCCCAAGCTTCTCTCCCAAGCCCCCTTGCCGCCTTCTTCCCAAGCTCCATCGAAGTCGTCCCGCTCGAGAAAGCAAAGCAGCCAGCCAGAGCAAAGAGTCGCGCCCAACAAGAGCTCTGTGCCGCACCGGCTACGCCATCGCGCCAAAGCCAGCCCCAACCATCACCCCCCAACGCCCGCCAGAGCGGCCTCGGACACTGCCGCCCAGCGCCCCGTGACGCCAAGTAGCGAGATCGTGTCGCACCCGTCCCCGCGTGAGCAGCCCCGTCGCTGCCGCCAGGCCCAGCCGTCGTGCGCCTGTCGCTGCGTCCGCACACTAGCCGCGATCGCGTCAGCGCCACACAAGCCGCACCACGCGACCATCCCATACGACTATGTCAAATGTCCGTCAGCGTTAAGCGTGCTTGTGTGAGTTTCTCCCGAGCTGAGCCCTGTTTATTTTATTATATTTAGGTGTATGGATTGCGATAATTATTGTGCTTGTTTGGTTCTCATTAGCGAGTTCGGGATCGATCGCAGCTTAGGATTCTTGTGTGTAGTTACCTTCCGACTAGGTAAGGATTTCTTATCAGAGTTGTGTGGGCCCTGCGATATTATATGTGATTGCTGTTTGTATGCTTGTTTGTGTTTATCAGCATGTTTAGTGATAGGTGTTCTGTTTTGAATTCCCGACTGGCATGATTTCGTATGTTGTTTCTCATGTTAGTCCATGCTAGGTTGTTCCGTTCTGGCATGCTCGTTATCTGTTCTTGCTTCGTAGTTGTAAGAACCCGACCCAAAACATGGTCCTAAACCTGGGATCTTACTCAGCATGCAAGTTAAATATGATAACAAGCGGTTTAGAGCTTATATTTAAAAACCTTTCAAAACATATGAGAAGGGGGAGCCCTTAAAACATAACCAACAATTTAAGTTTAAACAATCCAACAAAGTAAAACATCCTCGCGATGTTTAATAAAATGTACAATACAATTTAAGCAACGTTTCAAACAATGTTTCCCTAGGACTCTGTCCATCTACATGCTTGAATAAACAACGCAATAAATAAAGACAGAGTGCCGCGGTTCCCCATGATCAATCAGCTCCTCCGCTAGCCCTCCCGGTGTTGTCCCGAGTTACCCGAAAGATAAATAAGGGTGAGTATAAACATACTCGTGAAGAATCCCAACCGGGTACAATACGATACATCAGTCATCTAGCACCTCAATATGCAAGCAACGGCTACCAACATGGATCATAGCTCAACGAGCTCATAACACAAGATCTGGAAACATCGGAAGTCTCTTACTTCGAGTCATCGGAAGTCTCCTACTTCCCGGCCTAATGATTGGTTCTCATAACCAATCCCGGGACATCTCCGAGGGTCTTTCTCCCTCGGCCAATTGATCACCTCAAAAACCGATCCCAAGATGTCCGACACCCTCGAGGTCTTTCTCCTCGACCAATTGATTAGCTCAAAAGCCAATCCCAATGGGTGTCCTCAAGGGCCTCCTTGCCCTCGCTAACAATCTGGACTATCGGGAGAGTACCCAAGTCCGGCTCTAAACTGGAAGGAATCGTGTACTCACGAACATTAGCCCGGGGAGCTCTCGAACGGCTACTAACGCGTGTCTTGCGCGCACACCGCATGCTCTTCTCGCAACCGGCGTAAATGCGGGGCCTAAGGGCAAACTACGCGGGCCAGTACGCATGCCTAAGACTCGAAACGGTGTCACTTTGAACACGATGAGTGCGAGGCCCTCGGCACTCATCTGTGCGGCTGTACCACCGACTGAAGCTAAGAACCGGCCAAGGCGGTGCTTGCACCGCTAGCGGGGTTCCGCTCTAGCGAGCTACAAACTAGGCTTATGCCGATGTGGTAGCTACATCCACATCGCCGCCGGGGAAGCAATGTACGTTATGCTTCGCTCTACTCCCGACCGGTGGGGACAAAGTACGTTATGTCCGCTCTCGGCCTCGGATGATGACAAACCCTACTACTCTATCCAAGAATACCGAGTAAATCAATGATTCCCGGCTAGCAAGCAATGACCGACATCAATCACGTTTACCTAGCATGATACTACAACTTAAACAGAATCACAATCATCTTTGGAAGAACAAACCTAGCATGGCACTAACATGTAAAATCAACAAACATGCTAGCAAGAGATCAAACAAAGTGCCTATCACTATTATGCTCATAACAATCAACAAACATACAAGGCACAATCGAGACATATCGCAGGTCCACACAACCACGGTAAGAAATCCTTACCTGGGACAAGCGAGAAAATAATCACAAATCAACCAAGCAATCCTCGAGCCTCTAATCGAACCCAAACAACCTAAACATAAGATAAAGCAAAAGCCCAAATCAAATATATAAAACAGCCCAAATAAATCCCTAAACAACGACCAACAAATCGGGCCCAACGAAGAAAAGACTCGAAATACCATCCGAGAAGCCACAAGGCTCGGGCCAACCAAAGACACAACAGTGCGTCAAGGCGGCCAGGCGCTGGCGCCGCGCGCAGCACGCACGCAGGTCGGGTGCGCTGCGCGCAGTACCGCGCAGCTGGGCGGTTAAAAGCGCACGGCGCGAAGCGCGAGCTCTGGCCGGGCGACGGCACACGGCGCGCTACGCTGACAGAGGACGGCGCGCGGCGCGCGCAGCGGGCGACGCGACGCGATGGGCTCGGGGCGCGCCGGGAAGGCACGACGACCCTGCGGGGCGGCGACTTCGGCAAGACGGAGGCACGGGCGATGCCGATCCGGGCTCGGCGCGACCAAGGCGAGGGCGATCGCGATCTGGACTCGCGCGACCAAAGGCGAGGGCGACGCGATCGGGCGCTGGGGTGGCTCAAGCGGCTAGGGGCGAGGGCGTCGCGACGGGCGGCCCAGGGTGGCTCGGCACGGCTAGGGCGAGGGCGTCGCGATCGGGCGCTGGGGTGGCTCGGCACGCAGTAGGGCGAGGGCGTCATAACACATCTGGCGCGCACTGGGTGCAGGCGATCTGCAGCGTCACGTCTCGTGCGGCGAGGGCATGGTTGGGCCGAGCGGTCGATGCGCCAGGAGTGGTGCGGCTAGGGCATGGCCGGGTGGCTAGGGTTGGGTCTTCTTGGTGAGGTCGGCTTAGGGGAGAGAGAGAGAGAGAGAGAGAGAGAGAGAGAGAGATTGCAAAACAAGGGGAAAGGGACTTTCTTGATTTTCTTCCCTTTTTCCTAATTAAAACAAGCCTTAAAGTCCTTAAATCCCAATTCCTGCTTCCTCCTTCGAGACCCTACTGGTGAAGCAACCTTTCCCAAACAATAACTCTCACGTAAAACAAACTCCCTAATCATCTCTAAGGGCACAGGCTCGAATCCCAAAGGAAACACCCAAACAAAGATCACTTTGCCCAAAACCCAAATGACAACCGAACTCCCAAACGAAAACCCCAAACATCTCGGGACTCGCAGCCACCAACACACAAGCCTCAACGAAGCGCGGGAGCTGCCTCAAGCCCCGAAAATCCACAAATCCTGCCGGGGAGCAAAATGACCAAAATACCCCTAAGGGTCAAAATAGCTCTAACGGCCCAACCGAACCATCAATCTCAACCTAAGAAGCACCTCGAGAACCGAATAGAAAATCGGCCGTTACAATACTCCTCCTCCTTAAGACTTTCGTCCTCGAAAGTCCTAAAACAAACAATTTAGGAAATCTCCAATGTTTCTAGCCAATGTAACTTCTCGGCCAAAACAACACTAACCCTTCTCTCAAAACCAAACCCTCTTGGGTTCTCAA